>CAWUFW010020932.1:62500-136151 GCA_963921515.1 Calotriton arnoldi
CCCCTGGACCCAGCTGGGGCTCCCGGGCCCAGAGGCGCAGGGGAAGCCTCCCCGGGCCTGCGGGACCCCGTCTCGGGCCCCTGGTGGAGTGGGAGGCCAGGAGACTGAGCCTGGGGCCCCTGGACCCCGTCAGGGCTCCCGGGCAGAGGTGAGGCCTCCGTGGGCCCCCATCCTGGGAACCACGCCACACGTTGGGCCGGGGGACGGAGCCCCGGGCTGGGGGGGCGTCCTGGCCTGTCTGGCTGCCGGCTGAGGACCGCTAGGCCGAGAGGGGTTTTGGAGTACCCTGTCCCTAGTAATCCGGGGGAAGGGTACCCCCCTTTCTGGTAACCTATGCGCACCGCAAAACTGAGGGGACCCAAGGCGCGGACGCACCCGACCTCCTGGAGCCCTAGCTGGGATCAGGGAGGCAAACGAGCCCTCATCGGGACATCCAGTGCAGCCGGGCCATTTGGTCGCCCCTTTGGAAAGCATTGCGCACGACCAGATGGCCGAGGGGGAAGGCACGACCAGATGGCCGGGCCTGAAGGACGCCAATCTGCCCGCTGCAAGCCTTCACGGGAGGGCTCCCGCCTGCCCTTCGGAGGGCTCTGGGGCTCTGCGTCCCGGGGGCTCGGAGACCCCGGCTGGGTCTCGGGCCCGGGGCTGCGGACGGGGGTCCCCCAGGCACCTTGACAGGCGGGCGAAGCAGGAGGGAGGCCTGCCCAGGCCCGACGGACCCCTGTTCTGGGACGGAGCAGGCGGACGGAGCCCAGTCCCCAAAGCCTGGCCGGAGGTCCCGGGCCGGCACGCGCACGGGAGGCCTCCTCAAGGCCCGCTTCCCGGGCGCCCTGCCACGCGGCAGGCCCGAGGACGGAGCCCGGGGTGGGGAGGGCACCCTCCACCCCAGGGCCACCAAGGGCCCCTGCCGGAGCTCCTGAACCCAAACCCAGCTGGGGAACACCCGACGGGCCCTGGGCCCATGGCGGAGCAGAGGACGGAGCCCAGTGTATGGAGCGCCCAGCCAGAGCTCTCGGGCCCGGACACCCAAGGGAGGACCGCCCGGGCCCAATGGAGCCCGTCCCGGGCACTTTACCACGCGGCGGGCCGGAGGACGGAGCCCCGGACAGGGGGGAAGGTGGTGCCCGGGCCCAGCCCATCTGGTCCCCGGCTGAGAACCGCCAACCCGGGAGCGGTTCCGGCATACCCTGTCCCTAGTAATCCAGTGGAAAGCTACCCCTCTTTCTGGTAACCCGTGCGCATCAAGTGACGGAGAGGACCCAGGGCGCGGAGGCGCCCGACATCCTGGAGCCCTGGCTGGGATCGGGGAGGCGGACGAGCCCTCATCGGGACTTCCGGCCCGGCCATCTGGTCGCCTTATTGGAAAGCATTGCGCGCGACCAGATGGCCGAAGGGATAGGCGCGACCAAATGGCCGGGCCCGAAGGACGCTAATCTGCCCGCCCGAGCCTTCGGAGGGCTCAGGGGCTCTGCTTCCCGGGGGCTCATCAGAGCCCTTAGCTGGGTCTCGGGCACGGGGCTGCAAGTGTGCCCCCCTTCTCCCCCCCCCCCGACTCAACTCTGACCCGGGGCCCACAGGCACCTTGACACACAGGCGTAGCGGGGGAGGCCTGCCCTGGCCCGATGGACCCCCGTGACGGGCACCTGGACCCTCAGCTAGGCTCCGGCACCCCAGGGCCCGCCGGAGCCCAGGCCCCGGAACCGGGCCCCACTTCTGAACCCAGCAAGGCCGGGGAGGGGGGGGGAGCCTCCCCGGGCACCAGGGACCCCTGTCCCGGGCAGACGGAACCTTTGCAGGCCGCAGGACTGGGGCTCCCTCACCCCAGGACCTGCCCGAAGCCCAGGCCCAGGGCCCGGTCCCTGCTTCTCAACCCAGCCAGGCCGGGGGGGATCTGGGAGTCTACCTGGGCACGAGGGACCCCCGTCCAGGGAACACGGACCCTCGGCTGGCCGCAGGACGTGGGCTTCTGTTCCACAGGTTTTTTTCATAACTCCGTGGAACTCCGCGTAGTGGCACTACGCCAACTCCGCCCAGGGTTAGTTCTGACCCACTTATCTGCCTTCTTTCCCAATTCTTGGTGAGAAGTCAGATCAGAGTCCACCAGGTACTAATGCAAGAACTGATTTTGGCAATTATGGATCTGTTCCCTCATAATCAAATTATATAATCCATTAAAATCATGTACTTTGCTGCCAAGCAACCAGCCTTCCAGAGCCTTAATGGCACTATCCACAAAGTCTACCCAGTCCTGATTCTGTATCTTCTGGGTGTCTCTGAACTTCTGGGTGTCTCTGAACTTAATCCTGTACTGTTCAGTGGTTAAGTCAAACCCATCAATGAGAGCACTCTTCAAAACTGAGTAATTGTCGGCATCCTATTCTCTAACGGTGAGGAGCTTGTCTCTACCTTTGTCAGCAAAGGAGAGCCACAAGATAGCTGCCCACTGCTCTTGAGGGACCCTCTGTACTTTACAGGCCCTCTCTAAAGCAGTTATCCATTTATGGAAGTCATCCCCAACATAGTAGGGAGGGACAATCTTGCTCAGGTTCCTATTATCAAAGGAATGTTCCTTAACTCTAGGGACACTGTTGCTGCGACCATGGGACTCTAGTCCCAACTTTTTTCTAGCTCTCTGGACTTCTAGGGACTCCTTATCAAGGACCAACTGCTCTTGCCTAAGCCTAGCTTTCTCAAGCTCAAGAAGTTGGTACTCCCTATCAAAAGAGTGGTCTCTCTTGCTAGATACAGAGGTCCCTACAGACTATTCTGAGTGATTAGACTCTGCAGAGGGAGATCTGGATCTCCTTAGTAAACTCTGCACTCTTCCAGGAGGAGTAAAGAGAGGGCCCTAATGGCCTCCTCCACTCTCCTCTTGAAGATCTGAGCTATCCAGGTGAGAACCATCAGGTTCTCCCTGGTCAGGGTTAGAGTCTAGGTCATGAAAGGTGTCACCTCCTGACCGGTCTTCATTCCCTGTCCCACCCACTCTCTCCTGTTCATCTGACCCAGGGGTTTTCCATAAGTCATCTAGAAGTAACACCTCTACCAGGCGTTGAGTGTTATCACTTCTCACTGTCTTCAGCTTCCTAGAGGCACACAGGGCTTTCAATTCCTGGAATGAAAGCTCACTGTATCTAGAAGGCAGAGAGCCACTGGCATCTCCTTTTGCAGACATACTAAGTGTGGTGAGGTGTTGCACCTACTAACCTAGTGGGAACTAAACTCCGAGTTTGGAGAAATGGTGTGCTAGACCCTTGACTTACCCAACACTAAGTTCAGTAGAACTTACTTATTCTAAGCTAGTATTATATGTACCTAGTACTAGTGTTTTTTCAGTTAATCAATACAAAGATTTATCTGGTAAAACAATGCAGGCTTGAATCCCAACCGCTGCACACCAATGTGAGAAGTTGGCCTGGTATATGCTGTCCACTGATTAAAGTGGGCACCTTGCACCAGTCCAAACAACCCTTATGGTGATTTAAGAGGTCAAAGATAACCTTAGAAAGCTATCCAAGTGGTAGCTGTGGAGAGCAGCCTTCAGGCTTAGTCTCGAAGGAATGTTAAGCAGCTTGTTTTACCAGAATGCAACCTTATAGTATTGGTTAAATGAAAGGGGAACCACACATGTATTTATTAATATAACACTATCTTCTAGTACGACACAGTATCTCCCACACGGAGATAATCACAAAGCACACAATACTTAAGCACAGAAATTACAGTAAATAGCACTAATACACAGTGGGCCCCAGGGGGGGACCAAACCATATACTAAGAAAGTGGTATAAGAACCACGACTCGAGACAAGACAGTGTCGAGAGGACGTAGAATCGGTGGGACCCCAAGGAACCACCCAAGGTGAGTAAGTAGGGACCCATCTAGGACTGGTGCAGTATGGGAACACGACCGCGTGCTCCGTACAATTCTACAGGAAAGTCGCGGTTGAAGTTTGAGTTTAAGGACCCTTCCCAGTGGACTTCGAAGAAACCCCGTGGAAGTTAGGAGGTTGGAGAGCCGCCCCACCCGTGGATACCGAGGTACCAGAGTTACCTATCCCAGGGAAGCCGGGTGCATAGGTCTGAAGTGGCGTCGGAAACCGCCGTCGAACCCAGTGGAGGACTTGGAAGGAAGAAAAGTGTCAGTTGGAATCCAAAGGTGGATTCTTGTCGAAGAGCACCTGAAAGTAGAGGAGACAGAGTCTGGGCCACTCGGGAGTGACCAGGGGTTCGGTAGACGAATGCCCACCGATGTCTGGTGCTTCAGGTGCGTTGATTGAGTTCTTGACTCTGCAGCTACGGGGACCAGGAGACGTAGAGGACGACCAGGAGCCGGATACGAGCTGTCCCACGAAGGATGTCGAGTACTGAGGGGTCGGTGTCTGGCTGGAGCACCAGCAAGCCTTGGCAACAGGCAACCCACGCAGAAGGTAAAGGATGTGTACGGTTTGGTCCAGCAAGACCCAGGAGACCCACCACAGCAAGGGGAGTCAGGGCAGCCCAAGAAAAGCAAAGTTGACCTTCAAGTGGACCCACAGGCCAGAGGCACAGGAGTCGCGAGAGGACCTCGAGCGATTTCACCAAACATCAGCCCACAGAGCAAGGAGGCCGGAGTTCTTGGTAGGAATTGGTGCCAGAGGTTGGGGCTACTCGGAGCCGAATGCACTTGTTCGGGAAACGCCAACAAGCATATGCACTTGCAAATGTACGCGGTGCACAGGGGTTCGGTTATTGCAGCCCCACCCCCCCCCGAGGGATTCTGACCTCAAACTTGGTGAGAGGGCAGCTCAGACCAGCTCCTGTGTTGCTGAAGCCTTCGGAGTTCGTAGGAGCTCAGGGTCAGCAGACCGGACAGCAGTGTTGCGGTGCCTGCGAATGCAGGGGAGTGACACCTTCACTCCAAGGGAGATATCTTTGGTTGTCCTTGATGCTCCACAGGTCCTGCATGGATCCTGTACAGTGCACGGGCACAGACGATGCTTTAGACTGAGAGGGAGACTAAGTCCAGCGAAGTCCAGAGTGTCCAGGCGGTCGAAGTTCAGTGGTTTCTGGTTCAGAATCTTGTCCACGTCGAATCTAAGGTCCTACAGCCAGGTAAGCCCTTTTGTACTCACAGGAGAGGGTTGGACAGAGTCAGGGTACCCTCCCAGGGGAGGGTCTGGACAGTTGGGAGGTTACTCCCATGTCCTTTGTCCAGTTTCGCGGCTCCCAGGACTGGTTTGAACTGGACTATGCACAGGGACACCAAATGTGCCCATCATGCAGACTTTCAGTCGCTTGCAAGTGCAACCACCCAGCCCTAATGCACTAAATCCTGTCTGGGAGGTGGTCACACCTCCCTGTGACAGGATGCCTGTTGTTCTGCCTTCCCCTGCTCGAGCTTGGCTCAGCAGCAGGAGGGCAGAAATGTGTCTCTGGTTGGCAGCAACCATTTTGTGCTGTCCTGGACTTGAAGGCTGGTACCGGGAACACCAGGGACCTAACGAAGCTTGCTTCTGAGGGGTGGAATCATACCTCCCATACCGGTTACCGGTGTGGGGGTATGATTCCAACATGTTTGACACCAAACACAATAGGGTTAGTTTCGGCCGTTTTGAGTTGGTCATCACACGGTCGCATAATGCCACTATATGTCGTAAATGGCTGCCTCACTGACAACCTGGGAGAATGGACTCCGTAGGCTGCGGGGGTGTTCTGCTCATGCAGTGGCACCCACTCACTTAGAACCAAGCAACCTGCCCTCAGGATTGTAAAGGCCTGTTAAAAGGGTGACTTATAGGTTTTAAGTGCAGTGACCCGTTGATATAGTAAACCTATATCTTAAGTAAGTGGTGCATGCACCAACTTGCACAGGCTGCAATGGCAGGCCTGTAGTTCCATTTTGCATGGCCTCTCATGGGAGGCATAATACAAGCTTCAGCCCATGGGAGGCCTCTGGGGAACCTATGCCCTGGGTACATGGGTACCATCTACTAGGGACTGACAAGGGTACCCCAGTATCCAATCTGGAGTGTACCTAAGTACATAGAATAACAGTTTAAGGAGAAAGCAGATAGACTGGGGTCCTGATTAGCAGGATCCCAGTCAGACTAGTCAAAAACAGTATCGCATTTAGCAAAAAGTGGGGGTAACCATAAGAAGCAGATCCTACTTTCCTACAGATATAGTCAACCATTTCCACCCGATTTATGTCTTGAAAGAATGGATGGGCATTGAGGAGGTAATTCTAAACTGCTTCACTTCCTATTTGTTGAACCAGTCACAAGTAGTTAAAATATGGAGTTCTGTATCTATCAAAGTCAGCCTGACCAAAGGGCTTAGGCGAGGCTCAATTATTTAATCAGCTCTGTTTAACTAATACCTAGAACTATTTGGAGAGATTATCAGAAACGGTGGAAATCTTTATCACCAATATGTTGATGATACCCAGACAGAATCTGAAATGTCTGCCTTCGGCTTTTGACTTGTGCCAAATATATTTCCGATACAAACACCTCTCATTTTTGCCTACTCCATTGTTCTATAAGCTGTAGTGCCCTAGTTCACAAAATAATAAATTAAACAATCTCTCGCTCCCCCACAGACCATAGATTCCAACAGTGATTCTGCTCTGGGTTTGCATGTAGGAATAACAGGTCTTCAAACAAGCTGAATATATAAGTCATTGTTCAGAGTGATGGGATACAAATGAGTACATCCCTCAAACTGACTGATTGACAAATATATGTATTGATTCTCCTGTAAGAACTGTGAGGGGAGAGTAAATTATCACAGTGGTGGTAGCTAGAGTTCCTTAAGGGATCATTGACAAAGTACCATCTTCCGTCACTGTTATCCTTGTTGCAGAATGCGTTTCAGGATCGCTATTGTCTCAGGGTTCTTTTCCAAACACGTGCAATTCTCTGTTTCCTAGATCACCATTTGGATCAGCCTTGCAAGAGAATTGCAGCTTTCCCCATCCATCATCCATCCATCTATTCAATCCCACGCTAGCTCAGGCCACATGCAAAAGAGCGATTTGCTGACCTTGATGATTCTTCATTTTGCCAGAAAGGGTACTGTGTGTTTCAGACCAGCCTCACAAAATCTGGCCTTTATTCCTTCAAAAGATTTGCCCATACGTTGCAAATTCTGAGTTTAGTGTAGGAAGATTTTGACTCAAGTCCTTCAAATTGTGCTTCATGTCTTGTGTGAGTACTTTGTAAGATAGCATATTTAACTTATCGCATCCTTTGGTGGTGCACCCAGTTTCAGCTCTGACTCATGGCCCTATGCACCCACCTTGGTCTAAGTCTTCTCTGCCACTTTGTGAAGATTGCTCCAATTAAGTTACTCTCAACTGAGACAGTCAGTCTTGTCTTCAATGAAGATTGGATGTTCCTTATAGCAGCCCTAAGGTCTGAACTGTTGGGCTTCTGAGTGGGAGTATGTTTTGACACTCCAGCAGCAGACTCATCCACCGAAGGCTCCCCAATCCAGAAGTTTATTTTTCCCTGTTGATTTGTATCTACTTATTTGATTTGTCTTTCACCATGACTGCCAATGGTTTAGGTCAAGTACAACTATGGCCCCCCCCATGGAAGCCAAGCACAGATCAGACAGGCATTCTGAAAGGCACATAGTGTGCAGCCAGAGTCCATACTTTAACTCTTGTCAACCAATCAGTTAGATTTCACACTTTGCTGCTTTGTTTGTTGCATAGACCTTCTTCAGCCTTACTAGTTCAATTCACCGTGCATGTGGACAACCAGCAAAGTTAAGTGAGCACTTTACCCGGGCAAACAGCAGTGTCACATGTTCAGTCACCACCTAGATATAGGGCCCATCACCATGGATGTGGACAGTAGTAAGCATGTCCGGACCAACAGAAGATCATCTTGTCTCCCTATTCCCAGATGTGGCAGAGCTCACAGACTCTGCTGCGAGAAGCCATTCTCTAGACCATACTCCTCCCCTGACACCAAGTACAGCTACATGATCACAATGATGCAATAACAGTTCTCTTGTTATAATGCACAGTTATAATCACTCCTACCTCCCCCCCCCCCAATGACACATAAAAATGTCAAACTCTCTAAATTGTCCCTCACCTCTTCAGCAACGTGTTTCTCAAGGTTCATTCCTCCCCCACTCTTTACAAGGAACCCCTTGCCACTCATCCAAAACACTGCAGCGTCTCACACTTGTACGCTGATGCCACTATGATTTATATTGGTCTCTTTCGTGAATGACATTGCTTTCTTTGCCCTCACAAAAAAACGAAATCTGTCTTGGATGACTCTCCATCGCCTCATGTTAAACCTTCTGAAAACTAAATTGATGCCAATTTTAAGATTCACCCGGATTCCCAGCCCCTATACTCCTTAAGACAATTTAAAGGCTGAGAAGGCAATGCAGTTGATTCTGGTTCTCCAGCCTGTTTGGAGCTGATGTTCTGGTCTTTGCGTCTTCATGCTTATGGGGACCACCTGCCCCAGAAGGGAAACCTTTTACTTCACATTTTTCATAAGCTACTACGCTTACTTACCCTCCCAGTTATTGGGGACCTGGTTTACAGGTCTTTGGTTTTACAAAGTGGACTTCCATATTTTTGAAGCTTCTAGACAACAGCTCTACTAATTTGTACTTTAAGAACAAGGGGCTGCGGTCTAGTCAGTGGGCCCTGGCAAGCATAATCAATTCTAGATCCTTTTAGATTAAAGTTATTTATTTAACTTTATATCTCAGAATAAAATGGCAGCTGTATTCTTGCCTGAAATACTGTTCTATATCATGCGTCTTCCCTTCACTTGGCGGATTGGGGTTTTTGGTGATCTCAACTGTTACTTTCACCTGAAAGGTTATGTTCTGCAATAAAAGCTACTGTCTGTTTCATGGATCATTGAGTAGATTTGGTTTGCTATAGGCGTGGTATAAATTGATTAAATAAAATGTCTTACAGCAGGTTTTCCAAGAATTCTCATTAAACGGGCTTTTAGTTGTAGAATGTATGATAAACCAAGTAATGTTAACATTATATTCTCTATTTGGTGCCAGATACTTAAGAACTATTCCTGATTAATTAGCGAAGTACTGTGAGACCGTGATAATAGTGAGATCTAGCTCCCTATCTTCCTCCCTTAACCCTGTATCTAGAGGCAAATGAGCTAAAAATGTGTGTGCGTGAACACCAGAATATGAATCGTGTTTGTTTCAGTTTCTTATTTTTCTATAATTCCAAATCTGTTCCTATTCAAAGTGCATCTCTGCTGAAAGACAGGCATGCACATTTGTAATTGGCTATAGCTTTGCCAGAGTGCCTAGGAGTGTAATGTAGAGGTGTGCATTTGGAATACCTCCTCGCGCTTTGTAAGACACCTATCTCTTGACCACAGCTACAAGGTGGTGCATGGAAACCAGAAATGCCCTTGCTAACCATCTCATCCCATTCAACTCCTGACCTACTGTTAATAGATGGAGATGGGTGTAAGCAGAACAATAAGAATGTTACTCGTCTGTTGTATTAATTTCTGTACCCTTCTGTAGGCCAAAAGCCTCCTTAATTCACAATGACATACATTCTTCCTACAGTTTCCATTATGCACCTACTTCCCCTCATTGTAAATTAGTGGTGCTTGGGATACGGAGAGCTAACTACAGCAGAGTTGTTTTTTGCTTTATTTTGGTGCAAACATGTTTGTATGCAAAATATTAGGGTGTAAAGAGATTGAGGAAGATTTGGTTGACCAGAAACTGAATTTTGTCTTCATGTTGGCCTTCTCCCTAGTCTTAGTGCATGATACTGGAAAAAGTACCAAAGTAGAAGAACTCAGTTCAGAGTTAGAATGGTCAATCTTTTCATCTGTGGTGTAGTTGTCGGCAACTGAAGTTTGCAGAAGAGGTGCTGGACTTGACTGCAAGATTCTTCATATAATTCTGTTCAGGCAGATTGTGATTGTGGTCATATTTTAAAACGTGCAGTCTTACAGGGTTGAGATCAGTCTGGCCCTACCTAGGCATGTCTACACTGCCTTGTTTGCACCCTTTCTATTCTTTTCTCTGTGTTTCAGGACAGCAACGTATTCACCAGAAACTATATCATTTAGCATAGGGATTTTAGAGCAGCCTCTTCTATGCATAAGTGAGGTTAATCATGTCACGCTTAGATATGATAGACTCTTAGAGTTAGCTCACATTTTAGTTTGGCTTCTTTCTGATGCTCCCAGGAGAATCGACTGCTTGCATTCAGGCTTCAGACTATTACCAGGCTCTTGACACATTCCCATTACTTAAGCAGGAAAACATTCTGCTGAACCATGCCACTTGGGTTCTAGAGATGCTGTTTTTTGGTCCATGCTTTAGATAGAGGGGGTTGGTGATTTTGATTTTATATATATATATGATTTTGATATATATATATATATCGTGACAAAGGCTTTGCATGTAATGACACCAATGTTTCACCTTGATATTTCTTACCACCCGGGATGGCTATCTCAGTAGTACCGGTAAAGTACCTCATTTTATTCAGGGTATAGTACCTAGAAATAGTGACCCATGTGTGACTATTAATATTCAAAATTAATTGCATCTGCCATTATGGTCTAGTACCCAAAATCCTCCATGGTGACCGAAATCAACACACAATACATTGTAAATATTCGCTTGCTGGCGTACATATCGTTCCGTTTCAAAGAAGAAATATGTCTCTAGTGGACTATAATTACTAGGAGCGGTGGTTGTTCGCTGGAACATCGGTCCACTCCGGTGCTCATAACCTTAACATAGGTGAATCTGCAAGATCCTTGATCTCCCGTCTTTTAATTCCTATAAAAACAATAGAAAGGGTTATTGGAGCTGTGCTGATACCAATTATATTAAGACAAAGGCGCACGCTAAATATACGGGATACTGGTTAATGATTCGTAAAGAGTAACCATTAACACCACATGTGCTAACAAAAATCAAAAAATGTCTTGTAAGGGGGGATGAAAGGCACATATTGCCAAATTCTGTGTACAAAGACATGGACTTATAAATGAGAATATATCTCTTCGTCATAATTCATCCCATCAGGGTATTTAGTGCCAGCTTGTAAGAAGAAGCGGGATTCCAGCCTGGGTAGTGACGCTAGCCGGTTGCCCCCTCTTTGATGCAAGACAACTGTGTCCAAGCCAAAGAACTTGGCTTGGGTCCAATCCCCTGCATGTTTCTCAGAAAAATACTTAGCTGTGCTATAGCTGAAGTCTCTGTTGGTAATGGCCCTCCAGTGTTCTAAATATAATCGCTGTAGGTTAGTGTTAGTCCCAGTCCACTTTGGGACGCAAGGACCTGCCAACTAGTAGAGATTCTAATCTTCAGTACCTAGAAAACAAAAAATCTGAAGGTAAACACCATTGGGAATTCTGGGCCTTATTTACAAAAAGTACATTTTCTGATTCCTAAATAGCGAGTAATACCGATTCGCTTAAATAGTGATTTTTTTTATTTTTTTTATTCGCTATTTACAAGTACCGGACCTTATGTACGAACAATGCATTTGGTAAAAGGAGTCTCAATTTACGCACTGACTTTTACCAAATGCATTCGTATTTTGCAAACTGACCTATGCGCTAATAAGTAGGTTCACAAAATACAGAATTGTAGTGGGTCGCAGTTTCACCTACCTCATTAATATGCATGTGGTAGGTCGTAGAGTGCGACCCACTATGATTGGCTACATTTACAGGGACGAAGGCCTGGTGGGGTCAACAAACATCCAGGTCTGTTTGCTTTCCAGTAAAGCAAACCTATTTTTTTCCTTTTTCCATGCATTTAAAAAAAAAAAAAAAAGGACTTTTACAAACATTTTTCATGAGTAAGCAGTGGACAACTTCCTACTTCTCAAAAATGTTTTAAAAATGCTTTTATTAAGCATTCACAAAGAGGATACCTTCCATTTTTGCAAATAGGTTACCACCTCCTTTGAGTTGATAGTAAAATATAAATGTTTAGCAACTGGATTTCGTTTGCAAAAGATTAATACATACCATAAGGAATAGGTATTTGGGAGAGATGCCCTTAAAATGCCCATTTCCAAATTGGGAAATCCCAATGGTTTCCTAAACCTTTTTAACGATTCAGAAATCTTTTTCCCAATAGTTAAATGGATCTAGTACATTTCAAAAAGTGTTTTACCGGTCGCAAACCCTCTGGGTTACCGAGTTTGAGGGTTTGCAACTGTTAAAACACTTTTTACACGAGGCCCTCTGTCTCCATCTGCCATAGCAACTGTGGTAGAGGCCTCAGTCTATGACTTTGATAAAGCGCCTGTGTCGGAAAGCAGGGTTGGAAGCACTTCTTAGTGTGGTCTATGTGAGGGGAAGCAGTGCATGTAGTCCTGATCGGAGCGCCTTTCAGCGAAAGAAAGGCTAGCGGTCATCAGAGTGCTGGCATTGTCTGGATTCAGGCTTTGTGCACAAAGGACGTGCTGTACGACAGTGCTCTTGCATTGAACTGTAGTTCATGGCGTCCTTTGATATACATTTGTGCTACAATATAGCTGTAGACAGGGCATTGCTACGTGAATTTCGGATTGATAAAGGATTGTTCTAAGGACATTTTGTAGTTCGAGAAGTATCCTGGATGTGTGTGTTAACAAATCTTTGAACTCATTTCTGAAGAATTATCTGAACTTTTTAGAGTAGTCTTATGTATTCTAAAAGTGTGTGTGTGTGTGTGTGCGTGTGTGTGTGTGTGTGTGTGTGTGTGTGTGTGTGTGTGTGTGTGTGTGTGTGTGTGTGTGTGTGTGTGTGTGTGTGTGTGTGTGCGCGCGCGCGCAGCAGTCGCCCCAAAGTTCTTTTTAGCTCAGAGTTTCCATAGGGAGAGCATTTTTTGTTTCGCTAATAACTTTGGCACCATTTGACAACTATTCACAAAACTTTTTTTTAAAAAAAGAGTTCATGCACCTCAAGTCCTTCCTGGACAGTTTAAGAGTAATCCCTGAAATATGGAGAAATTACAACTTTACTCAAAGTTTACTTTTTGTTATTTGGTGTAAATCCGTTCAGCAGTTTTTGAGAAATACACTCAGGGTTGTCATGAAATAGTTTAAAATTTTAGTGATAGCTTGATGGTTGGCACTATGGTACTGTAAATATAAAAATTAAGTGCCTCTTGTTGGTTAGTGATCTGATGTGCTGGCTGCATATTGAAGAAAACTGTTGCAACCGCTATTACAGGACATGGAAACTTTGTCCCAGTGTTCTGAACTAAAACCAAAACATATAAGTGGGCAGGGTCGTGACACGCTGACCCTTTGGCATTCATGGGAGCCACCAAGAGTGAAGCTTGCATGGTCCCGATGTACCATGGAGGTGGCACTTGGGCGGTGATACCATGGGAGTACTGCAAATAAGTAAAAAGAAAATAAACCATACACTTGAAGGGGGTTGTGCAGAGGGCCTGGCCAGATGCTGCAAACTATGCCTAAACCCTGCAGCGCACAGCCGAAGGCTGCGTGCATTGGGGTGCCCGTGGTGAGTTGGGCACAGACTCTACTGTGCACGGCTAAATGGTTTGTGCCGTGGGGGTTGGGATCCCACGGAGGAGGGGGGAAGATTGGAGGGAGTTTGGCAGCTGACCCAATCCTCCAGGCCAAGCGCCCAGATCCCTGCTGCACACTGCCATGGGCTATGCGCAGCATGGGGTTAGATTGGACAGGGGCCTGGCTGAGGGCTCAGCACTGTTGTCTGACCCACGCTGTGCATAGCCGGAGTTGGGCACAGGTTCAGCGGCTATCACCCCGGGGGTTGGGTGCCTGATGGGGTTGGGCACAGGGCCTGGCTAGAGGCCAGGTAATGCGCCATCCCCATGCTATGCTTGTCCGCAGTTTGTGTGGTAGAGGGGTGGAGCGAGGCACAAGGCCAGGTCAGGCAACCCACCACTGCCCACAGCCAAAAGCTGTGCTCAGCGGAGGAGTTGGGTGTATATAATAAAATAAAAAACAGAAATTCACTGGGGAATAAAAAGGTTAAAGTGATGTTATAGTTAGGTGTTGAAATAACAGAAAAACTGTTTAAAAACCAAAAAAGCACTGAAATTCACCAGTTATAGTTCACTAAGCTAACTATACCGTGTCCCCTCGCCATACACTGCCTATGACCTCACATTTTACGTCACTCATGACATGTTAGGTGAAATCATTGATGACATCACAGATAACACAATAGTCATTTACATCATCGAATTACTCAGTGTACGCTTGTGGATACATAACATGGAAACAGCGCAAGCCTTGGTCCCAATTGTAATTGTGCATGTTGAAAGTTATTTGGTGCACTGTGGAGGGTTGCTTAAATCTGCCCCAAACCTCCCTCTCGTTTCATCATCCCACACTGTCACGGACCACTGCCAAAGGGGTGTAATGTAAAAACCCACTCCCTGCAGATGGCACAACCCACACTTACCCTGATAGGTGGAATACTGAATGACTTACTCAGCCAATACCAACCCTCTTGAGAAAATCCTTTAGCTACAGACCTTACTTCACATTTTAACAGTACCAAGAGGCCAAGAAATTGGTAAAAACCTGCATGTAACAAAAAATACATAACCTCATAAGAAACCCAAAACCCATGTGAAAACTATTTTGCCCCATTGTTCACTTAGATACTGGGCAGGCGATTGTTGTGTTGTGTTGTATTGTATTTATTTATTAGATTCTTTATCTCACTAGCAAAAACCCACAGGTCCAACAAAACTGCTAGATGTAGAATTGCACGGTCTTTTCTTGCCAGCATGCTACATATTAATATATTTTTGAAACATGGTAGTTTAGTTTCATATGGGTTCCTTTTTAACTTCATATCTTAGAGTCCCTTGTATATTTATTGTTGCGTAAATTTCAGTCATTCAACGAGGAACCAACTTTGGGTGCTAGCGTCAAGTTTGGGAGTGGTAAGCCTCTAGACATGAATATACCTGATTTAAGACTGTGCTGTTTAAATGGAAACTTAATTTACTGTATATGAATGTTTAGCTTTTGCCTTCTAATTTGTAATGTTAATAGAGTAAAATACTTTATTACATCCTGCAGGAGAGAATAAGAAATTGCATGAACAGAGTGAAAGAAATAACTGACAAGAAGAAGGCAGCTAAATTGGACAAAGCTGCTGCAGCAAGAATATTAAAACATGCTCTCTGGGAGCCAACCCCGGATGATGGCTCAGCACCACAGGCCAAGCGGAA
Organism: Calotriton arnoldi; assembly: GCA_963921515.1. Taxonomy (NCBI): domain Eukaryota; kingdom Metazoa; phylum Chordata; class Amphibia; order Caudata; family Salamandridae; genus Calotriton; species Calotriton arnoldi. The sequence goes on from CAWUFW010020932.1 coordinate 77,707, forward strand.
GCCGAAATTGAGCTAAAAGTAGCTCTTTGTAGGGAAGATGGAGTGGGCGATTGTAAGACATTCACTGAAATTGTTCGATCATTGTTCACCGGTGTATGTTTTCTTCAATTCGTTTGAAAAATCTAATTTTAGTTAATAAAATAAAAAGTAAATTTTAAGACCTGTAAAAATATTCCTTCTCTGTTTGTCAAATCTCTTGAATTTTATTTCTACTTTACTACACGGAATGAAAATGGTAAACTTCAGCATATTGAAATTTTCCATGGTGATGGAAAATATTTGTGTAGTGCTTTTGCCCTGTTACATTCCCTTAGTGTCTGATCGTTTTATCTATATTTTAATTTTTGTATTTTTTGTATTTATTTGTAGCACGTCTAATTCCTACTTTATCTTGCAGAGCATGGCTGTCGTTGGTAAACAGCCTTTTGCTAAAGATTCAAATAATCAGTTAATTTCATTAATCTCATTAATCAGTAAAGCATGAATGTATTCTCACCAGCCTGCTTCCTAGAGTGGTAAAGTGCATTCATCTTGTTTACAGAGTTGTTTATGCTTTTAAAATGAAGGTTTGCAAAATAAAAGATTTTAACATCAAACTCCATCCTCTGAAATCACACACCTCCTATTGTAGCCCAGTCAGCACACACCATACACCTCATCCTATCATCTTTCGCTTCCAGCACCCTCATGGACCGAGAAATTGGAGCAAGGTCCAGGGCACATGAATACACATAAGAACCAAACGATTGGAGAAAGGCCAAGACACAGAAGGCCAAGACACAGAAGGCATTATATGGGAGAAAAACGCACAATTACAGGACACTTGTACAACATCACATTCACAGGAGAGGGGGCCCAAACATACGGGCCATTCTCTTGGCATTGGAGAGAGTCAAACGCGGAAAAATGGAAAAAAGCAGGGAGACTGGATAATCTGACAGTCACGGGAGTCACTGTTTCAGTGAAACCAGGTATCTGGGGTTTTGTGCGCCCCCCCTCCATCTTAGTTTTCACCTGACCAAAATGTGTTATTCGATGACATTTTAAATCACTTTGCACAAAAAACACAGGCACCGTGTACTAGGCCGATTTCCAAAGGATTTGGAGAATCCGGTTACCTTGTGGCATTTGGCAAATAATAGTGGCACGTTGTGCTTTTAAATAGATGTGTTTTTTTTTTTAACAAATAGATTTGATTACAATTTTGTAGGTGAATTTGGGGGTTTTCCTACCAGGAGGATTGTCAAGGGAATATACACAATGTTTGTATCCATTAGAACCCTAAAGTGCTAGTGCAAATTTTGACTACTACCATCACAAGAACCTTTGCAAGACCTGACCGTGTGTGGAATGTGGGTGTGGTAAGCGGAAGCATGGATAACAGATTGTTAGGCCTGGTTTATTTATGGGGCACTGGGGGTGATTTTGCAGAAGTCTGCTGTTTTTAAGAGTCTGGAATGGTTGGAAGTCTGTACACATCAAGCATGCATGGCAAAGTAACTTTTCCTAATACCCTTCTGTCCTCCTATGTACCTGACAATTGACCACATTTCAAGCATTACCCCTCACACCCCCTTTTAACCCTGCTTTTTCAGCCAATCTCACTCTGCATTCTTGGACTTGCTGTTTGCATTTCAAATCATGTGTGGGCCTAATGGTCGCTTGGTACAAATGGTTTCTTGGCAGAAAGAACCAGCTGGCTAATGGTGTCACAGAAAACGTTGTGCGGTATCTATGCCAAATCACCCTATGTCATGTGCAACACCTTTGGCTGGTCAAAGCTTTTTAGCCAACACTGTTTGCACGCTGGAATCTTTGAGCAGCATGCATGCAATCTTAATATAACAGCATGACTCAGAGTGTGTGTGCTTGCATTTAGAGAGCCAGGACTTGCTGGTGATGTGGAACATGATATCCATATATAATTGCCAGCTATGCAATACATCCATGTATAAAAATAAATATAATTTGAGGGCCATGACATGGGTGCAGGAAGTCTACAGTTGAGCAGTATTAACCACTGGGGAGGCTCTTCACTGGTATTTAGTGACTGGGGTTAAGTCGGAGGCTCTTGAGGCAGAGCTAAGGGGCCTACTCCACTATGGTTAAAATCTAGCTGGGAGTGCCCTCTCCCTCCTTGTATAATATTGCTCTTAGAAATCAGACTCGTGAAATTCACAAAATTGTTTGTTAGATGGTATTCTTTTCATGAGACTACTTTGGTGGAAGGTTACAAGAAGCATACCGGTTGGATTTTTTGTGTGTGATAAGGCTTTGCCATTGTTGTCACATTAAAATGCATTGGAGTGGATGCCGGTTTTGAAGGTCACATAAAGATACCAATATATAAAGGCTGTTAACAGATTTTAGTCACAATTAAAATCGTTTGTTGGTGGTGTCGTACTTGTTTTAGGAATTGCGTGGGTTCTGAAGTGTGAAAAAGGCTGATCCTCCGATAGGATCTGATGAATCATGTCGGAGAGAAAACCGTATTGTTTTGTGATTTTTCACAGACTCTATGGTATGTGCTCCAAAATGAAACTCCTTTTCTTTTAATTCACACGTGCTCTCAGGAGGAGTTACTGTTTGGACATATAATTTTTTCCCCTCTTCCTCTTGTCAGCAGTTGCATCTCTCTGCGTTAATATGCACGTTCTTGAAAAGTTGTACTGTGAGTTAAATATAATGAAATAATAAAACCTATTATATTTGTCTATAAAATGTCTTTCTGTATACCATATAAACTGCTACGTGCAGAGGTAATTAAAACCTATTTTAAAATAATTAAGATTGTTAGTCAAGTAAAACAATGTGGGTGCTATTTTAAAACCGTGAAAAGTGTCATAGACTACACAATTTTCACAAACTGCGACCGCTGAAATAAATAATACTAACACAAGGAATGACATGTTTTCATCAAAATGCAGCATGTATGGAAGTGTACACCTCTCCGATTTGCAATCAGTTATATTAACTGGGTCGCAATAAAATAGAAATCCTCAGAAGGCAGCTGTGCCGTTCTCGGATGATGACTGTGGGGGGGGGTTGAGAGTTGTGGGTTGCAGGGGGTAGCGGTGTTTCCGGATGTTGTAACCTCTTGTGTGCCCGAACCCCTTTTCGCTTTAACAGTTGGAATGGCTTATTAAATCAAGTATGTGCCTGTGATCTTCACTCAGTGTCGCTTAAATAACCTTTCACCCAGTAGACACCCTGATTGGGCTTGTAACCAGACATTTGGGTAGGAATAATTATAAGAATTGCAAAACTGTGCTTCCCTGGGAACCAACTTTCATTCGGCATATTCATTTTAGGTACTGCTAGTAGATGTGAATGTATTAAATTGTTTACTTCCCTCTTCACATATTCCCTTGTGGTTTCACAAGTCATATGTTTAGTAGACTGAAAATCATCAGGACTATCATAAACTTTTGAGAGACTTGGCGAACAGCTCTGCCTCCTGAATAGACCTGCTTTGTAAATCTAATACACTAATTCATTCATCAGGATTCTTGTATTTCAGGATAGAATTTAACTTGTATAAATTCAGTGACAATGTGCAACAAATATTTTACTATCTTTAGATTCCTTGAGCTTAAAAATTGAATTTATAACTCCTTTCACCTTCATTTTGCCTTCTAATATTGCAGCAGTTTTTTCTTCTCTTGAACTCTACCAGATGTGCTGCAGCCTAACTTTGCTTAGATCCCACTTTCACCATGCAACATATGCCATCTTGTATACCTGTAATGCATTCTGTATTCTTGACCTCTTCCTCTAGGATACTGCTGTTTGGATGGAGAAAGTTCCCATGCATGGCTCTAGAGAGTGTGCACACCCGCCTCAAGCTCCCCAAAGCAAGCGGTTGTGTTTTTGACACCCTCAGCACACACGGTGATCACATGTGCGCTGAGACCTGCTTGTGATAGTGTGTCCTCAAGCAGGACTATAAGGCCAGGACACATCACGTTGCACCCTCTTAACTCTTTTAGTGCTCATCCCCGTGTTACGGAGTGATTTTTAAAAATTTTATTTTTATTTTTTAAATGTTTGGAGTACTTCGCTCTTGAGCCTTCCAAAAGTTAAAGATCAGTGTCCTTTTCCTCCCAATGTTCAGGATTCTAACGGTACCCAGGGTTTGTGGATTGCCATGGATGGAATACATTTTTTTTATTGTTTCTAACTACTTTCAGTTTTTACTTAAAACAGATGTGAAACCCATTTGTGAATCTGGAGTTGCTGAAAAAGTAAACCAAATTTAGAATTTTACAAATCATTTGTGTAGATTGCTTAAGGATTTCCCAAAGGAACTAATCATTCAAATGCAAAAATTAATAAGGAAGTGAATTAGTAATAGGTGATGTTTTCATCTGTAATTGTTTGCCCTGGTTGCTGAAATACAAAAGTAATACACCGTTGCATGCATCAGATCCTTCTGGTCACAGGGATATTTAGTGTTGGTTGACTGTCTGAAAACAAGCAATACTCAAAGTCAACAACTGAGCTGCATGGTGATTTTTCATTGTGTACTGACTGTGCATTAATTAATATTGTAAAATCTAATGAATGAAATTTGGGTGTGAATGAAAGGTATTGAATTTTAAATGTGCCATGATCCCAAGATCTGAAAGAGACACGTTAGTGACAGATTCCTTACCTTAGAATATCCCCAGGCGTCAGGCTGGATCCGGAAAGTTTTTGCGTAGCAGTACCCTTGCGCGTCGGTAGGCGGCGTCGTGCGGCTCCGCGTCCGTCGTCGGCGTCGTGATCGCCGGGATGACGTCGCGGGCAGTACTTAGGCGCCGCCCCTGCGCGCTGACGTCAGTTCTTCTTTTTCCGCGCCAGTAAGCGCAGATCCGGGAAGAGCAGTGCCCTAGTCACTTTTTGACTATCTTTTTTGTGAAATTTTTCACTGTTTTCTTCAACGAGTCTTCACGACTCCTAAGGTGTCGTAGGGATGCCCGGCTTTAAGCCCTGCGAGGAATGTGGTCGTATGATGTCCATCACGGACCCCCACCTCGAGTGTCTCTTCTGTCTCGGCCGAGACCACGACACGAAGTCGTGCCCTGACTGCCGGAAACTTCATCCGAAGGCTTTGCGAGAGCGGTCTCGAAAGCTCCTTGAAGTCCGGCAGTCGGCTCCGCGCCGCACCAAGCCCCCGGTCCCGGGAGAGGTCGAGGGGCCGGACGCGGAGTCCCCGCCGTTCGTCGGAATCCAAGTCTTCGCGCTCCTCCGGTAAGTCGAAGCACAAGAAGTCTAAGCGGCGTCATCGCTCTAAGACTTCGCCTCGCCGGTCGCGCGACTCGGCTGAGGTCCCTGTCGGCACCGTCCCCGCGGCCCCGGACGTGCCTGTCGAGTTGCCCCCGCATTACCCGTCCTACCCGGGTTCGGGGGCGACTCCGGCCGAAATACAGAAATTTCTGTCGGCCATGGCCCGCCTCTTCGGGCCTCAAGGTCCCTCCGGTGCGCCTTCGGGCCCCGCGGGCCCTGATGGGGTTGCTCCGGCGTCGCCGTCGACTCCGGTCCCGGCGTCGCCTGTCCCACCAGCCTTCGTCCCGGCCTCGGCCCGGCCCCGGCCTCGACCCCGGTTCCGGTGGTGCCGCAACCCCCATCGACGCCGGTTGACCTAACCACGCCTCCGCCGACGCCGATGTCCCCGGTGCCGCTTTCCGACGCCGTCCGGGGCTCCGGGCGGCGTCGTTCCCCGGTTCTCCCCGGGTCCGGACATGGAGCCGGACTGGCGCCGCCCGACGCCGGTTCCGGCGCCGATGAGACCTTGGGTCCCTTATGTCCCTCCTCCTCCATCTTTTCAACCTGAGGAGGACCAGGAGAGCTGGGAGGGGTCTGACGACCCTCTCACACAACAGTGCGAGTTTGACACGGACTGGGTTGAGGAACTTGGGGATGCCAGTGGGCTGGATACCTCCCCCGACTCTGGCATGCTGTCTCCTCCCGTGGCAACGGAGGAGGGGCTAATTTTGCAACGGTGTTGCGTGAGAGCTGCTGGAGCCTTAAATCTCCAGTTGCCTACAGTGGCCGTCAGGACTAACCTCCTGACTGAAGTGCTTCAGCCGGCAGCCTCCTCTTCGGAGCCTGTGCTGCCGTTCAACGATGCACTCACTGACGTTCTTTGGGTGCCTGGTCCAAACCCACCACAGGGGCTCCTGTGGATAGGAACGTGGCCCGACGCCATCGCCCGGCTCCGGGCGACCCCCTGTTTCTCTCCCAACACCCCACCCCTGAGAGCTTGGTTGTCCAAGCCTCTGCCTCCCAAACAGCCTTCCCTACCGCCCTCCGGATAGGGAATCCAAGCGCCTGGATCACTTTGGGAAGAAGGCTTTCTCTTCCTCCAGTGCTGGCTTGCGGTCTGTTAATACCGCTTGCCTCTTGGGCCGATACACCCACTCCCTGTGGGATTCGGTGGCTGATGTTTTGCCGCAGTGTTCTGAGGAGGTCCAGACACTGCTTACCCGCGCTATTGCGGAAGGGCGTGATGCGGCTAAATATACCATCCGCTGTGGCCTTGATACCGCCGACTCGCTGGGCAGATCGCTTGCAACGACGGTGGCGCTGCGTCGCCACGCCTGGCTGAGAACCACTGGTTTTTCAGGGGATGTCCAGAATACTCTCATAGACATGCCCTTTGATGGAGTCGGTCTTTTTGGTTCAAAGGCAGACCATGCGCTGGAGCGTTTCAAGGACTCACGGGCTACTGCTAAGTCCCTGGGCCTTGCTGTTGTGCGCCCTCCGCAAACGTTCTGCTTTTCGCCCCTTTCGTGGCCACGGAAGGGGCGCCCAGTCACGTCCACAGGCCGGCCAACGGCCCGCGCAGCAAGCGCCTTCGCGTGGCCGAGGACGTGGATACCGCCGTTCGGGCAACCAGCGTGCGGGTCAGGCCACCACCTCCAACCCGTCCGCGGCCTCCAAGCCCTCCTAGTCCCTCCTTTCAGGTGCACAGCACGCCAGTCGGGGGCAGGGTCCGCCATCACCTTCACCACTGGCGTCCCATCACCTCGGACAAGTGGGTCTTGGACATTGTCCGAAGGGGCTACTCCCTCCCCTTCGAGACCACCCCCAGCCATGCCACCTCCATTCCACCGCATGTCAGGGGATCACTTGGTGCTTCTACAGAAGGAAGTCACGGCCCTCTTGGCCAAGAGGGCCATCGAGCGTGTTCCGACCCCAGAAGTAGGGCGTGGTTGCTACTCCCACTACTTTCTGGTGCCCAAAAGGGACAAGGAGGACATGCGTCCTATCTTGGACCTCCGGAACGTCAATCGCTTCCTCCGGAAGGAGAAGTTCAAGATGCTCACCCTAGCTCAGGTCTTGACTGCCCTCGACCCCGGAGACTGGTTGGTAGCGTTGGACTTGCAGGACGCCTATTTCCACATCCTCGTCCTGCCGGCCCACCGGCGTTACCTTCGGTTCACGGTAGGCCTCGAGCATTTTCAGTTCACCGTGCTCCCCTTTGGCCTTACCAGTGCCCCTCGGGTGTTCACGAAAGTGATGGCGGTGGTCGCAGCTCATCTGCGCCGGGCAGGGGTTTCAGTCTTCCCCTACCTCGACGACTGGCTGCTGAAGGCGGGCTCGTCCCAGGCAGTCGTCTCCCACCTCCAGACTACGGCCGAACTCCTGCACTCGCTGGGGTTCTCCATCAATGTGCCGAAGTCGCATCTGATTCCTTCTCCACAGCTCCTTTTAATCGGAGCAGTTCTGGACACGACGCAGTTTCGGGCCTATCCTCCCGAACGGCGAGTCCGGGATATTCAGGCTATGATTCCGATCTTTCAGCCTTTATCCTGGGTTTCGGTACGGATGACCCTGAGGCTGCTGGGCCTCATGGCCTCCTGCATCCTGCTGGTCACTCATGCCAGATGGCATATGCGGGCTCTGCAGTGGGACCTGAAGTTCCAGTGGGCGCAGCACCAGGGTGACCTGTCCGATCACGTCCAGATCTCGGAGGGGACTGCAAAACAGTTGCAGTGGTGGCTCTCGAACCGGCAATGGGTCATGGGCAGATCCCTCTCCCTTCCCCAGCCAGAGCACACAGTTGTGACGGACGCGTCCCTTCTGGGATGGGGCGGTCACATGGGAGAGGCGGAGATCAGAGGCCTCTGGTCTCCGGCGGAGTCCCGGCTCCATATCAACCTTCTGGAGCTCCGGGCGATCCGACTTGCACTCAAGGCATTCCTTCCCTCTGTCAAAGGGAAGGTAGTGCAGGTGTTCACAGACAACACCACCGCCATGTGGTACTGCAACAAACAAGGCGGGGTGGGGTCGTGGACCCTTTGTCAGGAGGCTCTGCGCCTCTGGACATGGCTGGAACACCAGGGCATGTTCCTGGTGGTTCAACACCTGGCAGGTTCTCTGAACGCCAGGGCGGACGAACTCAGCCGCAGGTGCATGATGGATCACGAATGGCGTCTTCACTCGGAAGTGGCGCAAGGACTCTTTCTACAGTGGGGAGAGCCTTGGTTAGATCTATTCGCCACCGAAGAGAACGCGCAATGTCATCAGTTCTGCGCGTTGGAATTTCCAAGGCGGCACTCGCTCGGCGACGCTTTTCGTCACGGGTGGAGTTGCGGTCTATTGTACGCCTTTCCGCCTATACCACTTCTACCCAGAGTGTTGAAGAAGATTCGGCACGACCGGGCCCAAGTCATTCTTGTGGCTCCGGACTGGGCTCGAAGAGTTTGGTATCCCGAGCTACTCAATATGAGCGTAGATCCCCCGATCCGTCTGCCTCTTCGGGAGGATCTTCTGTCGCAGCAGCAGGGGACGGTCCTCCACCCGAACCTGTCCAGTCTACACCTGCTTGCGTGGAGATTGAGCGGCGGCAGTTGATTCCTTTCGACTTGCCTCCCGAAGTTTGTGATGTGATTCTGGCAGCCAGGCGTCCCTCCACTAAGGTGGTATACGCCTGCAGGTGGAACAAATTTGTGGCATGGTGCACAGCAAAGGCTGTGAATCCCCTTTCTGCCCCTCTTTCTGAGGTCCTTCTGTTCCTTCTCTCTCTGGCCCAACAGGGTTCTGCCCTGGGCACCATCAAGGGTTATCTTTGTGCTATCTCGGCCTTCCTCAGGCTCCCTGATCAGCCCTCCCTTTTCAAGTCCCCTGTTGTTAACAGGTTCTTAAAAGGCATTACTCACCTCTTCCCTCCTGTTCCGTTTGTGATGCCTCAGTGGGACTTAAACTTGGTTCTTACCTTTTTAATGTGCGCTCCCTTTGAGCCTCTACATAACTGTCCTCTTCGTCTTCTGACTCTGAAGACAGCCTTTCTGGTGGCCATCACCTCCGCTCGGCGGGTGAGTGAGCTCCAGGCTCTATCTTGCCAACCTCCCTTTCTGTCTGTTCATCCAGACAAGGTTGTTCTTCGGACGCGTCCGTCCTTCTTGCCAAAGGTGGTTACTGCTTTCCACATTGGGCAGACCATCACTTTGCCCACCTTCTTTCCGCCTCCGCATCCTTCCAGAGAGGAAGAGAGGCTCCACCGTCTGGACCCAAAACGTGCGCTCTCTTTCTATATTGACCGCACAAAACACTTCCGGGTGGATGACCAGCTCTTTGTTGGCTACGTGGGCGCCAAAAAGGTCGGGCGGTGCACAAGAGGACCATCTCCCGCTGGGTTACCTTGTGCATCAAGACCTGCTATTCTTTGGCTAAAAAGGAGCCTCCTGTTGGGCTGCGTGCCCATTCCACCAGGGCAACGGCTGCTACCACGGCCTTGGGCCGCGGTGTTCCGCTGCCGGTTATCTGTCAGGCAGCTACGTGGGCCTCGCTGCACACGTTTACAAAGCATTACTGCCTTGACAGTCAGGTCCGGAGGGACGGCTTCTTTGGCCGTTCTGTCCTCCAGGACTTCCTTGTCTGATCTTTGTTCGCAGACCCACCACCGGGGTTGGTATTGCTGGGGTATCTATTCTAAGGTAAGGAATCTGTCACTAACGTGTCTCTTTCAGATGCACAAGTTACTAACTTGTGTAACGATATATCTGTAAGAGACAGTAGTTAGTGACAGATTCCTTGCCGCCCCACCCATCCTCCCCGTTCTGCGAACTGATTTCTAGGGTTAAGGACATCCCTTTCAGGGCCCTAGTATTTTTCAGACACCTATGTCAGCTTCTTGCATGGCTCTGCGTTCCTGGCGCGGAAAGTCGTGTACAGAACTGACGTCAGCGCGCAGGGGCGGCGCCTAAGTACTGCCCGCGACGTCATCCCGGCGATCACGACGCCGACGACGGACGCGGAGCCGCACGACGCCGCCTACCGACGCGCAAGGGTACTGCTACGCAAAAACTTTCCGGATCCAGCCTGACGCCTGGGGATATTCTAAGGTAAGGAATCTGTCACTAACTACTGTCTCTTACAGATATATCGTTACACAAGTTAGTAACTTGTGCGTTATGAACAGTGGTTATTTGTACAATTCTTAATTTGGGGGTTACCTGTACTATCGTGTGTTCCAGGGGACATTTGGAAAATGTTTTTTTTCTTGTATATGCATTTGTAAGCCAAAAATTGAGAGAAATTCAATAGATAATAGTAAATACTATTAGGTGTTGCACACTTCTGATAAAAACTGTACCCTACATCTGTGATTGGGCCTTTCGCCCGTGACATGAAAGACGCCAAACGCAAAGTGGAGAAATCTGGATTTGGCCTAGAAAATTGACCTATTCTGACCATTGACTGCATATGGATGTAGTGTCAAATCTTCCCTCTCTGGTAGAGTAAGTGAATACACACCTGCCAGGATAATTATAGTTGGAAAAGTGTGGAATGACAAATGGTCAATAAACATTTCCATCATAGCCACCAAAGTTCAATCGACAATTTATTGTGTTTCGTTTTTTCCACTGTTGACTACGGGATAAAAATTGTGAAGGAAGGTAAAACCTCACCCACATAGTGTGTTTTCTGGCATTTGTATAAGTGCATATTTACCAAAAGTGCTTACCAGGTAGTCCTGTATGGCTGGCTAGAGAGGCATGTGTTTCTAATTTGACCTATGTTAGTGCAGTAATGGGTGCGTCACTTTCACCTTGACCATCTGCCTGCTACCTACAAGAGATTCCTATAAAAAACATTTCTGATGGATACATCTGCCTGTGGATTCCTCACCTTTTGAATTACCCCATGTGCAGCATTCCACAGAAACTTTTCTCCATAGCTCTCCCTAGTCGACGTCACAATGGAACCGCTCCACACGTGACTCCGCATGACGTCATCGGAGCCATAAGAAGACCTCGTCGGCGCGCTGACGTCAGTTCCCTTTTTTCCGCGCCGTCAACGTGAAACAGTTTTTCCAGGGCTCTCCATTTCTGGGAGTTTCTTTGTTGCAAGTACTTTGTGTAATTGTAGCAGCTATCATTGCTACCAAGAGGAAGTCTGGTTTTAAGCCATGCAGAGAATGTGGGAGTCAGATGTTGATTACTGACCTCCATGAAGATTGTTTATGGTGCCTCTCGTTGGACCAAGACTTTGGGGAGTGTTCGTCATGCAGGTGCATGAACCCCAAAGACTTAAAGGAGAGGGAGGCCAAGCTGTTTATGGCCAAAGCGGAAAAAAACAGAAAAGAGGTCGAGGTCCGGGTCCAAGTCGCCGACTCCGCCCAAGTTACCGACTCCGCATACCTCAAAGTCATCAAGGAAACAAAAAGAAGCAGCGCCATGGATCGCGACGTTGTTTATCAAAGGATGGAACACCGAAGTTGGGGACTCCAGACCATTCTCCGGCTCCGAGAGCTTCACCGGCATCCAGAGAAACAACGCCTCTGCCGCCGGCCACTCCACCCCTGGCTCCAGGGTCTCCAGCGCCGCAACCGGATCCAATTAGATCACCTCCTCGAGCGGTCTTAGAACCCGCAGTACCGGAGCCAGGATATCCTGCCTTTCCGGCTCCAGTTACAGATCCGTCGCATTTCCTCAATGCGATGTTTGGCATGTTGCCAGAGCGGCTAACCCTGCTGGTGTGCCAGTTGGCCCCATGGGTCTGCTTGCTTACTCCCTGGGACGCTTCCCACCTCTCTTCCCTCCGGCACCTCTCATGCCTTTTATGACTGGTTCTGGGGAGTTAGCCTCTTCCATTGCTGTCTAGCTCCAGTCCGGCATCCACACGACCTTGCCCGGCGTCTTCTACTATCCCGGTGGTACTTCCATCGACACCGGTCCCGAAGTCACAGGCACCACGTCTGGCGCTGCCGACGCCAGTCCCAAGAATGAGGTCCAGAAGGGAAGCACAAAGGCTGATGGAAGAGGAGGAATATCAAGAGAAGCAGGAGGAGGCTGAAGAGGGTGAGATTGTTGACCCTGTACAAGGGTTTGAGGGCCTGCAGGAGGCTAGTGGCCTGGATACATCACTTGAATGGGAGTTCTCCTCACCAAACGGCCTTCCAACGCGAGAGGTGTTGGTATCCTTCTGTAATTAGGAAGGCAACGGATCTGCTGGATTTGCCATTGCCTACTGCAGAACTTAAATCTAACATCTTAATGAGGTACTTAATTCCACTTTTTTTTGTCGCGGAACCCCTCATTCCTTTTAATGAGGTTTTGACTGAGCCTATCTTGGAGGTGTGGCAGAAACCAATGACTGCTCCTGCAGTGTCCAGGTCTATGGCGCGGAGGTATAAGGTGGCTTCGAGAGATCCGGCTTTCCTATCTACCCACTCGTCACCAGAGAGTTTGGTAGTCCAGGTGTCGTGCTCCTCTAAACAGTCTGCAGGCTCATTCCCTTCTACGCCTGCAGATGGAGAATCCAAATGTTTCGAGAAATCAGCAAAGAAAGTATTTTCTTTGGCTAGTATGGCTCTAAAATCGAGGAAATGCAACGAATGAGACATGCCTGTTGGGTCGCTATATCCATGCTCTGATGGACTCTGCGAGGGACGTGCTCCCGAAGCTTCTGGAGGATGTTCAGGGCCATTTCTTGGAAGTGCTTTCTGATACTCAAGCTGCAGCCTGTCAGGTCATTCAATCTGGTCTGGACACTGCAGACTCTGTTGCCAGAGTAATGGGTTCCTCTGTTGCAACCAGGAGGCATGCTTGGCTACGGGGGTCTGGGTTTTCACCGGATGTCCAGGCTACCCTTTTGGACTTGTCTTTTGACGGTTCTCGTCTTTTTGGTGCTAAAGCTTACTCGGCGCTACAGCACTTTACAGATAGCAGAACCACAGCGAGATCGTTGTGGCTCCAGTCCCAGTCCAGGGGTTTTGGATACCGCAGGTTTCGCTGTTTTGGCAGGACTTTATCCCTTCATGCCAAGCAGCAGCAGACACAACAGCAGCAACAAGCGAACCCTTTGTGCAGGTCATACAGAGGAAAGTGCAGAGGTTGTCGGCGAGGCACGGCTCAGCAGCAAGTCTCCTCCTCTCCTGCCCCTACAACTGGTACGGCAGGGAAGCGGCTCTAGCTCCTCCACCCTAGAGCATGTTGGTCCAGTGGGAGGACGGGTATCCCATTTTCTACGGAATTGGAGGTCTGTTACTTCAGAACTTTGGGTGTTGAACCTTGTGTAGAATGGGTATGCCCTACCCTTCGGGAGTTCCCTCCCCCCTCCTTTCCCCCCATCAGGGTCGTTGCTCAGAAGAGCACCTGTTGCTACTACAGCAGGAGGTTCTATCTTTACTGCAGAAAGGTGAGATAGAGGTGGTTCCGGAGCAGGAAAGGGGTCAGGGATGCTACTCCCGGTACTTCCCGATTCCCAAAAAGGACGGTCGATTGAGGCTGATCCTAGACCTCAAGGTCTTGTACTTTTCCTGCATGAGGTAAAAATTCAAGATGTTGACCCTGGCTCAGGTTCTTCTGGCGTTGCACCAGGAAGACTGGATGATGTCGATCGATATGCAGGATGCGTATTTTCACATTCCCATCCTGAAGTCGAATCGGAAGTATCAACATTTTACGGTGGGGTCTCAACACTACCAGTTTGCCGTCCTTCCATTCGGTCTTACTTCCGCACCTCGGGTCTTCACAGAGGTGATGGCAGTGGTGGCAGCACATCTCAGGAGGTTGGGGATTCCTGTTCTTCCCTATCTGGACGACTGGCTGCTCAAAGCAAAGCCGCCAGAGATGTTGCTGCATCATTTGCAAGTAACAACGCGTCTGTTGTTCGACTTGGTTTTTCGATAAACGTACTCAAATCTCACATGGTGCCCTCTCAGCGAACTTGTTCATAGGGGCAGTACTGGGCACTACTATAAGTCGTGCCTTCCTGCCTCTGCAGAGGATTCAATACATCCAGGATATGATTCCACTTTTTCAGAATGGAGTGGTTGTTCCAGTCCTTAAGGTCTTGCGCCTGCTTGGTCCGTTTGCTTCCTGCATACTGTTGGTCAACCATGCACGCTGGCAGATGAGGGCCTGCCAGTGGTGCCTCCGCAGGCAGTGGTTTCAACACAACGGAGATCTCAAGGAGGTGGTCAGGGTCTCCAGAGACACTGCAGCGTAGTTGTTATGGTGGAGTGTTTCGGACAACCTGTCTCAAGGGAAGGCGTTCAACCTCCTTCTCCGGTGGCCACAGTGATAACGGATGCCTCCACTCTAGGGTGGGGAGCTCATCTGGAGGTCAAAGGCCTTTGGTCTCCAGAGGAAAGATTGTTTCACATCAATCTTCTGGAATTGTGGGCGATACGTTTGGCTCTCAAGGCTTTTCTTCCCTCCCTTCGCGGTCAGTCGATTTATGTCCTAACGGACAACACTACCACGATGTGGTACATCAACAAGCAGGGAGGAGTAGGGTCATATTGTCTCTGCAGAGAGGCTCTGCGACTCTGGTCCTAGGCTCAGGACCATCAGAATTGTGTGACTGCGAATCATCTGGCCGGGGAGCTGAATGTGCGTGCGGACAGTCTTAATTGGCAGTATTTGGCTGATCACGAGTGGCGTCTCCATCCGGAGGTGGTCCATCACATTTTCAGGATGTGGGAAATCCCTTGGTTGGACCTTTTTGCCACTCATGATAACACGCACTACCCATCATTCTGCAGTCTCCAGTACCCGATGCTGGGAACCTTCGGGGACGCATTTGAGTTAGATTGGGGCTCACAGCTTCTTTGTGTTTCCTCCGATACCCTTGATTCCTCAAGTTCTGAGGAAGATTCGCCAGGCCAGGCCCAAGTCCTTTTGATCGACCCAGATTGGCCAAGAAGGGTGTGGTACACAGACCTCATTTACCTTTCATCGCACCCTCCGCTCTGTCTCCCTCTCAGGGCAGACCACCTCTCGCAGTCACAGGTTCTACTCCTCCACCTCCGGAGCCTGCACCTTCATGCCTGGAGATTGACCGGGGCAATCTAAGCTCTTTCTCTCTCTCTCCTGTCGGATGTGGTTGATGTGATTTTTTTGGCCAGAAGACACTCTGACAAATCTGTCTATTCTGGTAGGTGGGCCAAGTTTTTTAAGTGGTGTGGAGAGAGAGATCGATTGATCCTTTGCAGGCCCATTTGTCGGATATTCTGAGTTTCTCTCTTTCCCTGGCTCATCAGGGTTGTGCAGTAGCTACTGTTAAAGGCTACTTGTCTGCCTTGTCGGATGGTCTCTGTGTACCAGATCAACCCTCTTTATTTAAGAGATTCATTAAGGGTCTCACCAATAGGTTTCCTCCCACTCCCCTTATCATGCCTCAGTGGGAATTGAATTTGGTTCTCACTTTCTTGATGGGGGTCTCCCTTTGAACCATTACATGTTGTCCCTCAAGGTTCTTAGCATTTAAGACAATATTTCTGGTTGCAATCACTTTCGCTAGGAGGATGAGTGAGCTGCAGGCTCTTAGCTCCAAGCCTCCATTTACCTCATTTCATGCGGATGAGATGGTTCTCAGGACCAGAGCTGCTTTCCTTTAAGGTGGTCTTTCCCTACCACCTAGGACAATCTATCTCTTTACCCACTTTCTATCCTCCCCCTTCTAAGGAGGAGGAGAGACTTCACCGCCTGGACCCTAAGAGGGCGGTCATTTTCTACCTGGACAGGACGAAGGACTTCAGGTTGGATGACCAACTTTTCATTGGATATGTGGGCAAGATGAAGGGCAAGGCTGACCACAAAAGAACGCTGTCAAGGTGGATCATCCTCTGTATTAAGATGTGCTACGCCTTGGCCAAGAAGGAGCCTCATGAGGTATTCGAGCTCATTCCACCAGAGCTAAGTCCTCTTCGTCGGCTTTAGCTAGAGGTGTCCCTGTTGTAGACATCTGCAAGGCGGCAACTTGGGCCTCCCTCCACACTTTAACGAAGCACTATTGCTTAGACTCGGAGGTGAGGAGGTATGGCCATTTTGCACGTTCTGTGCTGCAGGATTTTTTGGTGTAGGCAGGCACCCTCCTCCAGGAGTGGGACTGCTTGGGGATTCAATTCAAAAGGTGAGGAATCCACAGGCAGACGGATCCATCAGAAGAACAAGTTACTTACCTTCGGTAATGCTTTTTCTGGTGGATACAGTATCTGCCTGTGGATTCCTCACTGACCCACCTGCCTCCCCGTTGCCTGCCTGCTTGTACCAAAAATGTTGGCATGAAATTTGTGTTTTATTGTGGAATAATTGGAATAATGTGATGCTTGTCTCTAGGAAGTGTATATATTTTAGAATTTCCAGCTTTAATTGGGTATTGTATACTATGTTCACTTGTGAAAATGTCGGTTCACCCAGTTCAGCTCGAAGGCATGGAAAAAAATGGGTGGAACTGACGTCAGCACGCTGACTAGGTCTTCTTATGGCTCCGATGACGTCACACGGAGTCGCGTGCGGTGCCGTTCCATTGGGAGAGCTATGGAGAAAAGTTTCCTTGGAGTGCTGCACATAGTGTAATTCAAAAGGTGAGGAATCCACAGGCAGATACTGTATCCACCAGAAAAAGCGTTACCGAAGGTAAGAAGCTTGTTTGTCTAGCCTAAGCTTTGAATATCTCTTTATGTCTGTCTCACTTGAAGTCCTGACTAATATAGTGCAGGTGCCTGGTGAATCTGTAATAACACCTTCCACCCCCCCCGTAGCTTCCTTAAGCTTAGGAAGACTCTTCTTACATGAACTTTTAGTCCGCTCATGTTCTAAATCCAGTGAGTGGTAGCACCTTTGGGGGTGTCTGAGGATGTATTGTTGGCCATGCATGCATAAAACAGTGTGAGCATAGCTGCATTAGAAAATATGGTAAGCATTCTGGGGCAGATTCTCATAAGTTCACTTAAAAGTATTGTCAGAAAGACTAATGACCCGGGTTTTGTTTGCCTTCTAAATGTAGTGGAAGTCCTGTTCACTTTTATTTGCAGTGCATTGCCTGTAATCCACATGCAATACAGTTGATGGAACATCTGCCATGTCTTGAAGAAGTATGACTAATGTGTACCTATTTGCTCGAGTCAGTAAAACCACTGGCTGAAATCTAATTTAGTATTAAAAACAGTTTTGAATTATGATATTTCTTTGGGTAGCAGCTGTTACAAACATTTTCTACACTGGAATTATAATTCTTACAACTTGAAAGGCTGCTTAACAAGTCGTCATAGTCCATGGAAGGTGTGTAGGCATCCACAATTATTTAAAGTCATGTTCTAAGTCTTAATCTGACTGCTTCACTTCAGTCAGTTTCCCAGAACTTCACTTTAGCGTGATGTGAGGAAGTTGGAAAATACAGCCTGGCTGAGATGGGCGCTGGTGGCTGCTGCATACAAACACTGCATCTGTGATATGATCAACTCTTTTTCTCTGTTGCAGGAATGCAGACAGCAATGTGTTGATCCTGAAACCTTGCAGTGTCCTCCACAACCGATGAAGTAGAGGCTACTGCTTCTGCAGTAGTAAGACTGTCAACTCAACTTAAAGGAAGGGCATCACTCTTTCCCTGGTAGTCCAATAATACTTAACAAATGCATTGCAACTTGCCATCTGGATCGTGCAAGTTTCATCAGTCTCTTTAAATGGATATAGCTGGTCATTTGTATCTACTACACCCATGGCCTTGTAATCCAGTATACAATTGGGCTTTTGCTCTTCTGACAGCTCACCTGAAGTGCTTTCATTGTGAATTATAGTGGGCATGTGTACTTCACTTCCCGCCTATTGAGAATATCACAGCCAGTAGTTTATTGCAGTAGAGCACACTTCTCTGGCCTTTATTTTTTTTGTTGCTTCTTATATACCAGCTCCTGAAGGAATCCTTTGCCATTACTTTTTGTACCTCAAGCCACAATAGCATGATCAGATTGCTTAACAGTTGGACTCCTGTATACATCCTGTATAGAAATTGTTCATCTAAAGTTTATAACCTTTCTGAGAGAGTCGTTAAGATACCATTTAGTCTTTTCACTAATTCCTAACCGTATACACTCTTAGCCTGTATGCATAACCAGTGGAGCTGTCTCGCAGCATGATGCTGTGACAAGCTTTTGCTTGTTATGAACTGCTTGAACAGCTTCTGCCCTGCATACAGGATTGACTCATCTACCGCTTTATTCTTCCCTGGAGTATAAATCTCTGGAAACGTAACAAACAGATGTTCCCACGACAAGCTGAATTTTGAACAACCTGGAATGCTTTAGATGGTCTGCAGCAATGATGCAGAGTTATTGAAAAGCAGCATATGCTGCAGAATCAGATTATGAATTTTGGTCATGATAGATGGGAAGATGGGTGTTGCTCAAAGCGTATGAGTAAGCCAGTGAGACGGTACTGTTTTGTGCAATATTCTCATGAGCAGTGTCAACTCCCAAGTCAAGTGGGAGTCCTTATGGGTGCCCTACAAGGAGGTTCCAGAGTGCCTCCATTCTTCCTCTGAAACTTGCCGGCACACAAATGTATTTAGTTCACAGTTTCCTCAAGCAACATGACATCCACCAAAAAATGGAAATAGCCACTGGGCAAAATAATTTGTAGTAATGACTTTGCATTCAGCATCTCTACTAATTGGGTAAATTTGAGCCTGAAATCTGTTAGGGGGCTGTCAAGTGAACACTATTGGGCTATATTGCCTCTCAACTGAATAGATTGTACTTGTTAAGCAACATCACAACGGCCTTGCTGCGCTGCAGGGGCTTGTCCTTCAACATTGTTGGAAACGATCATTAGATGGATCTCTGCCAACTGAATAATCACTTCCAGATTCTAATCTATGATTCTCTTCCTCAGATGCAGTCTTGTTATCGGAATTGGTCTCAGAGCTGTTCCATTATTTGAGCTAAGGCCTTGCTAGTAGTCCTCCAACAAGACACCATCTCTGTTGATGATCGGAAACTTTCTTCAAATACTATGTATTATGTGGAATGCAGAGGTACTTGTAGAAATGTTAATATACTGACAATGCTCTGAGATATGAGCTGAGAGTTGGAAAGCAATGCTTTCCAATTGAGAGTGTAGTACAGAAGTAATGGGGACAGACAAAACAATTGGATCAATAAAGTAATAAACTGTCTTATTTGACAGGATTGCGCATCTACCAATAAGGTCAAAAATAACCTACTAGAGGAAATTAGGAAAAAATAATACTTCCATTTGCAACACAGGATTTAATGCAATCTAAAATGTAATTACAATAGCACTTTTTTCCCTTTTTCTGGGGGTAATGGCCCCATAACCGCCAACCCCCCGGATGGGAAAATGTTGAAAACTTATGCTCCTCTCTACCCAATTAATTTTTTTTCTTTTTTACAAAACCTAATTGGTGGGGAAGCTGCTGGGCCCTCGTCAGTCCTACCATGGGCTAAAAGCAAAAATATTTTTTATGGCCCAAAAAGCACATTTTAACATAGTAGTCCCTTGCACTGAATGGAACTAGTGTTTGATATGCTCTGTGTTAAAGAGCAGAATGCCTTCACTGACAGTGTAAATAGCCAATGGCTGAAGTGTGCTGACCCATTGCCACATGCTGTAATGGGTGAAATATGTAAATGACTCAACAAACCAAAGAATGAATCTATTAGTTTAAAACAACTTTAAGTATAATATATATATATATATTTGTAGTAAAATCAAAAGGCCTTGGCTAACACCAGACCTAAACAAAATTGGCTTCTAGGGCCTTCCGGCCATCCATAATAATCACAGACACTGAAGAGAACTACATTTTGTGTGGATGTGCCCCTTGTGAAAGCAAAGAATGCTGGTGACTCATAATGGAGTTAGCCAATGGCTAAAGTGGGTTGACCAATTGCCCTTTTATGCTGTAGTGGGTGGAAGAAATGTGAATGATGCAAAAACAGGCAGTGGAAGAAGAGGGCTGGCTGAAAGCCAGTTTACGGAAGTATATTATATTACTGAAATCAAAAGGTCTTGATTAATGCCCGACCTACATAAGGCTGCAGACTATTTCCATTCCCTGAGGGGGCTAATCATGCCCTCCTGGGGGCCTAAACGCCCATCCCTTATCCTTGGGTAAGGTAAAATGCCCACATTTAATTTATACCCTGTGGAGGGAAGCAGGGGGTGGGAGGAGGTTTGGCCTTTATGAGTGAGGGACTTACCTGCCTCCCCCCCCCTCCTCTCAAAAGAAAAACTTAGATGATTGCCAAGTGTGATTCCTGCTTGTGGATCGTGATCTCACCCTTGATTCACAAGCAGGAATCTATGGCAGAGGAGCACCATTGTAAAGGGGAGACTTTCCCTATTCCAATGCTGCCCCTCATGTCACGTTTCCTTCCCAGGGAGTGTCACAAAGCCCCTGAGCAGGAGTGACCATAATCAAATAATCAAACTGGCTGCCAATCACCCTCCAGTGAAGGGAAATGTCCAAATATATGGCCCCTGTAGTGTCGGCCCCCATGCCAGAATGGCTAAACCCTCTAAAAAAAGAAATACAACACTTCCCTGATGGCCAAGTGGGAGGCACTGCTGGGTAGGGGAAAAAGCTCAAATATATGGTCATGGGGAGGCAGGGGGGAGGAGGAGTGGGAGGTGGGCTGTCATCCCTTATACCAGAAGGGCTGACTCCACAGAAAATAAACTTTCCAGGTGGTCAAACAGGATGCAAGATTCTTGCTTGTGGTTCGCGGCCCAGAGGACTAATTTATTTTGGAGAGGCACTGCTGGAAAGGGGAGAGACTCTCCTTTCAAAAAGGCGCCCCTCATGTCAAGTTTCCTGCCCAAGGAGCAGCACGAAGCCTTTGGGCAGGAGTGACCATAACCAAACTAGTTTCCAACACTTTCTATTCTTTCAGAGGGCATTCACCCTACACCCCAGGGAAGGTCAAATGTCTAAATATATGGCACCTTGGGTTCTGCCTTTATGCCAAAGGGGCTGACCCTCCACAAAAAAACTTGCCTAGTGGGGATTCTTGCTCAGAGATTTTGCGCAGGAATCTCAAATGCTCTGCAGTGCCCATGGTGGGAAAGAAATTCGACCGACGCATGCTGCACATCTTATTTATTTCTGCCAGGCTTATCATACAGTATGCTGTCGTCATTGATGGAGGTAGCCCCTGGGATGTTTTTTTCCAATTGGAAGAAGGAGGTTTCCACGAGTACCTTTAGAACAAGAATGTCTTGTCCTCTGCATTAAGAAGATTATGGAGGTGTCTCCTGTTATATTTCTGGGCCTTAAAGGACCGAGGGTGGTGACAACTAAATGAATAAAGGAGCAGTTTCCTGCTAAGAGTGGCCCGTCTTCAGCCCCTACATTTTTAAATTTGTCTGCAAGTCCCGAACCAGGTACTTTGCCCATCCGTATAGGACACAAGTGGCTTTTCTATGTGGATTGAAGGTGTGCATGCAGTTTGCTGTTCCTGTGGCAACATTGGCTTCCTGTTTGTATGTTACAGCATCCAAATTGTACCTAAGTTGAAAAGGTGGAGATATCCTAGAAAGATGATGTGAATTGGAGGACTCTTTCTGACATTCCAGGGATCTTTGTAGTGGGCCAGATTGGGGAGGAGACAGTGGGTCCTTTTGAAGCGAGATTTTTTCCCCCTGTTCTGCCTTGGCTCTTTGTTCTCTGGAAGAGATACCCTGACAAGTTAGCAGGTAGCTGATTGGAACTGCCAGTGTATTTTTGTGCCCTTGTTTTGGGCTTCTCCTGATAAGAGACTACAAGCTCCACGCTCTACCCACCACCCACCTTCCTGCTAATGCTCTGGACAAAAAACATTGTTGTCCAGTTTGTGCAGAATTAGCAGATGTGTAGAACCGCTCGGAACTGGTCACAGAAATGAATGCGCTGGAATAGATAAATGCTGTCTGTAACTTTGCTATAAGGAGGGGGTAGAAACTTCTAGTCCTGGTGCCAAAATTTCCTGTCCAGAAGACTGGGGCCTTACGCCAGTGGTCACCAGGAGATTCCCTGGAGCTCCAGGTTTGGGTTGCTGACCGCTACCTCCAATTGCTAGGTTGGGTACCAGTAGCCTTGGGGAGCCACGACTAACCAGCTAGAAGGAGTTACCTCTACCCTGCTTTAAATGAGACAGCTGACTGCTAAGAAGGGGCATTTAGGTGCCACTGCTTGAAGGAGACATGGCTTAGAGGAGGAGAAGGCTGTCAAGGAGCCCAGGCCAAGTGAAACCCATGCTGCTACTGTGAAGCAGGGTGCAACTGGCACCAGTTATGAGCAGGATCAAAGGACTGGTAGAGACATTGACACCTGTGGCAGAGGGTGTCCTGGAATTTTACTTGGTGTGAATCCAACATGGACAAGGGTCAAAGAACTAGTACAACCGGGACTGACAACTGTAGTTAGATTCACAAGAACTTCATGTGATCAGATCATCAGAGGAGTTTCACCGGTGAGACCCGGGTTTGGCATCTGCTTGTTTGGGGGTGGGTTTTTGTGATCACATATTCTGCAACCCCAGTGCACTTTTGACTGGCACAGCTTGTTGAGGTTGTAGGTGCAGGCGTAAAAGCATGAAGCATGACCTATGTGGGCTGGACCGAGCCAAGCGCACAGCATCAGGAGCAGTTCTGCCTTTGCTTCCAGCGACATCCACAGGAGCTGCTTGTCAAAAGAACTGCACAAACTCTACAGCCAAAAAGGTACTGTGACGTTGCTCCCAAAAGTGAGGGAAGGATGCATAACATTCATGGGGTCTGAATAACTATTCCTTTTGTTAACAATAACTACAACTACCCAAGTTACGCTGCTAAGGCACACTGAGCTTCCCCTCTCCAGGTCAAGTGCCAATCTACCTTACCTGTTTTCCAGCAAACTGTGGGTACTCGCCCCATTAGGACCCCTTAACAAACGCCCTCTGTTAATTATGTGTAGTGACTTTCATTGTGTAAGTTATTATTATGACGTAATATTTCATATACCTTTTTATTTGGATTAACATTTGCGAGTTCATTTTTATATTTGCTTCAAGCACACTAAGTATAATTAGAACAGAGGTACATTGGTTCATATGTGTACACCTGTAATCAACAACTTGATGTTGTGAATTTAAAAAAATTTCCTTTCCAAATGCAAAAACTTTATTCTTGTCAACTCCTTTTTTTATTATCATATTTCACAAACAGTGTGTAGATGATGCAGTGCTCATAAGTGGAAATATTGTGAACGATAAAATATGAAACACGTTTGGGCCTGTTCCCCTTTTTTGTTAAAGATCATAGCCAATCCAAATATGGTTTCTTTGCTCCAATAAATTGTATGAGGAACAATCCCAGAGTTGGTGTCAACATTTCAACCCACAAAATAACTCAAATGGGTCTCCTCGGTACAGAACAACTGTCGGATTTACTAAGTGATAAGAATAGAAAAGGGCATTTCGAATCTTATGTATTCAGTCTACTCTACCGGCTCAACTAGTTGTGTCCAATTGAATTAAATTTAATTTAAAAAAAATGAAGGATATTGCCTTAAGGAGAAAACAGATAACACCGCACCAACACATGACCAAACCAACACAGAAAGAGTCAACAGTAATCTTCCATCACTATATACTTTCAATTCCCTCTCAGGAAAAGATTTCCTCAACTTTATCAGCGCAAGCCGACCATCAGGATCACTTTTGGCACTCCCAACAATCTTTTAAAGATATCCTTCGCATAACCTGGGCAGGGGAGCTAGCTAGATGCTTACTTACTAAGTCCTTAGAACTAGGTTCATTTCCACCTGAGCGGAAAACCTCCTATGTTAGACCACTCCTCAAAAACCTCAACTATCTGACCCGTGAACTCCAGCCTCTATGGACCATTCTTAGAAAAATATTTGAAAGAGCAGTGTTTACTCAACTTTCACATTTTATTGAGGATAATGACTTAATGTCAGAGCAACAGCCCTGCTTCTGACCAGGCAGAGGCAAAGAGTCTGCGATCATATCCATTTGGGATGATCCAAAACTGACAGTGGACATGAATGGAGAGGAGATTTCTCAGCTGCATTCAACACTACACCACCCCACACTACTACAAAGACTCCATCATCTTGGATTGTATGAAAATGCTCTAAAATGGATTGCTTCTTATGTCAAAGGAAAAGTGCAGTTTATCTACCACCTTTCACATATGCTCCTCACACCCAACACTATTATTCAACATCTACCTACCCTGATTAAATCATTCAATGTTACCAGTTACAATTTTGTAGATGGAAAACCAAATCATTCTAAAAATGGATTGCTCAGAGGACCTCTACAACTGGAAACTTGATGGCTTCTTTCGCACCATAAACACATGGATGATGAATAACCATCTAAAGCTAAACTCTGCAAAGACTGAGATCATGACCTGTGGGCAAAAATACCAGCCTACTGGTATATGGCCTAAGGAAATCAAGGCAATCCTACAGCTTCAAGAGATGTCAGGAACCAAGGGGTAACCATGGATTCAGACCTATCCTTGAAACCATATGTAAAGAATGCTACCAAGAGTGCCTTCTTCACAATGAAAACACTGCATCACATCTTCTGATACCTTGGATACTAACAGAAATTGCAAGCCATCCTCATATTCTCCAAGTTTCACTATGCCAACAGCCTATTCCTTGGCACACCCACATTCATC
Organism: Calotriton arnoldi; assembly: GCA_963921515.1. Taxonomy (NCBI): domain Eukaryota; kingdom Metazoa; phylum Chordata; class Amphibia; order Caudata; family Salamandridae; genus Calotriton; species Calotriton arnoldi. The sequence continues at coordinate 102,618 of CAWUFW010020932.1, forward strand.
ATACACAAAATGCAACTCTTCCAAAATGCTGCCCCAAGACGACTTCTCTGCATTCACATAAGACAACGCACAACTCCTGTCCTGCAATCGCTCCAGGGCTACCTATAACTTGAAGGGCAATGTTCTAAGCACTCTACGTTGTCCACAGAGCCTCTCAAGGAACAGGATCAATATACCGACAAGTTAAATTCAAACATTACTAATAAAACAAGATGGTGTACTCTAACTTTGCACCCCTTATCATTGTACCACCTTACCATAAGAAATCTGTAGGAGGGACTTCTTTTTTTTAGTATAAGCCACTAAGCTCTGGAACTCAGTAACAGCCAACATTCAAAGCATTCAAGAACATATACAATTTAGAAGACAGTTGAAATAATGGCTAATTCAAAGATATTAACATCATCCCACATTCCTGGGATAGAACCTGAAAAGACGATTGCAACTTCAAGTTCACTTTTCAGCTTACAACCCACAGAAAGGGAACAACTCAGTCAGAAAACTACTTTCTATATGCAGGTAAGCAAAAAAAGTGCTGACGTATGGGTCACCTGGGTATCTCAATTCATATATAACATTTCTGGCCCACACTAATAGACCATAACACTGAGTGATCGGCAGACAACTGTAACTTATCCCTCTTACACTCTCTTAAGAATTATCTGCTGCTGGGCTTGTCCATCACCAGTACTGTGCCAATCAATAAAATAGCCATCACCATATAAAGAGGCATGTAATAGTTATAGAGATCATTCACATACTGCTGGTCAATCAGAGGTTTTTAGTCCACCACTGTATGTTCCAAATAACTTTACACTATGACCGCTTCTATACATCTCAAAATGACAGTCGGATATGGGATCATAGAAACAAAACCCATACCATTAGATCTCTCCACTTTTCTTTCCCCCCTTTAAACCATGGCTGCTGAGGACCAAAATGATATTCAAAAATTCAAGTTGGATAGGCCAGTGCAGTAACCAGCTAATTCAGCTATGACCATAAAAAGAAATCCCATAAAGGAACCTGCAGAGCTGCTCAAAGCTGCCAGCTCACTGAAAACCATAAACTGCACATCTGATACTCACAACTCACCATCCACCACAGTGCGTCCCATAACATAACTGCACCTCGGTGATCATCACACGCAACACTGAAACACTTCCCACATAGGATCACAAATCAAAGACAATAACCTTCCAGCCACACACCCTACATAGTGTAGCTTGCTGCCTATGCCTTGTAGGCAATCTTCCATCACTGCATACTTTCAGTACCCTCTCAGGAAAAACTTTCCTCAACATTATCAGTGCAGACAGACCATCAGGATCACTTTTGGCACTCCCAAACATCTTTTAAAGGTCTCCTTCGCATAACCTGGGCAGGGAAGCTAGCTAGATGCTTACTCACAAAGTCCTTGGAACTAGGTTCATTTCCACCTGAGCTGAAGGCCTCCTATGTTAGACTACTCCTCAAAAAGAAATACCTCAACCATTGACCTGGCAAATTCCAGCCTATATGAGAGGGACCATTCTTAGGAAAACTATTTGAAAGAGCAGTGTTTACTCAGCTTTCACGTTTTATTGAGGACAAGGACAATGTCAGACCCACAGTCCTGCTTCACACCAGGCATAGGCAAAGGGTCCGCGATCATATCCATTTGGGATTAACTAAATCTGACAGTGAACATGAATGGAGAGGGGATTTCTCAGCTGTATTCAACACTGTACACCACCTCACAAGACTACAAAGATGCCATCATCTCGGAGTATGTGAAAATGCTCTAAAATGGACTACTTCTTAGCTCAAAGACAGACAAGGTGTAGTGTACCTACCACTTTTCACATCAGCTCCTCACACCCAACACTATTATTCAACATCTACCTAACCTGATTAAATTATTCAACGTTACCAGTTACAACTTTGCAGATGATACCCAAATCATTCTAAAAATGAATTGCCCAGAAGACCTCTACAACCGAAGACTTGATGACTGTCTTCGCATCATAAACACATGGATGATGAATAACCATCTAAAGCTCAACACTGCAGAGACAGAGATCATGACCTGTGAACAATTGCAAAAATATCAGCCTACTGTCATATGGCCCAAGGAAATCAAGGCAACTCTAACAACTTCAAGAGATGTCAGAAACCTAGGGGTAACCATGGATTCCGATCTATCCTTGAAACCACATGTTAAGAATGCTACAAAGAGGGCCTTCTACACAATGAAAACACTGCGTCGTATATTCTCGTACCTTGGATACCAACAGAAACTGCAAGCCTTCCTCAAATTCATAATCACGATTCTTCACTATGCCAACAGCCTATTCCTTGGCACACCCACATTCATCCAACACAAAATACAACTCATCCAAAATTCTACCGCAAGACCTCTTCTCTGCCTTCACCGAAGAGAACACACGGTACCAGCCCTGCAATCACTCCACTGACGACCTATAACTAGAAGGAAAATGTTCTACGCACTCTACATTGTCCACAGTGCATCCCAAGGTAAAGGACCAAAATACCTACAAGTTAATAAAAAAATAAATATCTTTATTTGTGATTCCTGAATAATGCAGCAATCATTGCATTAAGACGCAGAACACGCACCTAACAAAGACTAAACAGCGGAAGGAGGCACGCACCCACCCGATGAAGCACAAGCGGCAATTGCATAACATTTCCATATGCAGAAGAAATCACAGTGATGATTACAGTAATGCTCCCACACATAGCACCATATTACTCTTATGCCAAGGGTTTCGCAGATCCCAATGAAAGATGAATATCATAGTATCTCAACCACCCTCCCCCCACCTTGTGGAATTTGCGCGGGCACTACCTGCATTTGTACGTGACCTTTTTGGCTGCCATATATAGGTCCATTCCTCTCTTCGATTCCAGCAATGTCGGGGCTTCAGGCACCCCACAATACTGTGCTACATCTCGCTTCGCCACCACCAACCCTAAATTATAGAAAAGAAGTTGTGCCTTAGGGATATCAACATCTCCCGGCACTCCCAATAGGATATTCTTGGGATCCAGAGGAATGGTTTCACCCATCACCCGACTCAATTCTCTCACCACCCGTGTCGAATAGGTCTGAATAGCTGGGCAGCTCCAGAGCTTATGAATGTAGGAACCCTTAGCGTCCCCACAATGGAGAAAGTCTGGTGAGCCTGCCCTTTCCCATTCGATGTAACCGGTCCTTGTCATAATACACCCGATTAAGAATTTTAAGTTGTATCAGGCGAGATGTTATTGCCATTTCCCTAGGGTGCATCAGGGCACTCTCCGAGTCCAAGTTTTCCAGGTCTTCCTCCTTCAGGCACCACGTTGCCTCAATTTGGTCAGTCTGTCCGGCATACTGTTGTTGAGTGTTTTGTACGCAAGTGATATAGCCTTGAAAGACGATTCTTCCTGTAGCAGCCATCCCTCCAGTGGGGCGAATTCATGAAAGTCTAGCGTCCCCATGCCGTCAGCCTGCCAGGCATGTCGCAGCTGAGCATATTTCAGAAATTGTTTGCTGTGCATAAAGTAACCGTGCTGGAGAGATGCAAACTGTACCAGCTCGCCACCCTCAAGAAGATCCCCTACACGTGATATCCCCAGTAAGTCCCAGGCTCCAAACCCTCTCAGTTTCCCAATCTCCTTCAACCATGCACCCTCTGAAGTGGCATCTCACATGTCAACTTACCCGCCCAACCAATACGGCCGGTGGTTCTCCACCAGGCCTCTATTGCCACTTGGGTGGCTGGCTGCAATTGTCGAACTCCCTTCCCCCCATACAGGAAGTGGAGATAGGAGCAGTTGGTTGCAGTCCAACCTATAGGTGGAATGGTCCTGAGGGGCAAATGTCCAGTCATTCACCGCCACTAGGTGTGCTGCCCAATAGTAAGTCCTAACGTCTGGGAGTGCGATTTCCCTATAGTAGGGGTTACACTGAAACTTGGAGAGGGCTATTATAGGGTGTTTACCACACCACAACTGGAAAGCAGATCGCTCTCCAACTTGACAAACACTGCCTCGGGGAGCGGGTAGTAGGTATTCTGCTTGGCATATAATAGCTTTGGGGGTGTAATCATTTTGAAAATGGCAGCACCTCCCAGGATTGAAGAGTAGTGCACACCATCGTTCCATGTCCTCCTAGAAAGCATGAATCACTCTCCCTAGGTTTCTGGTGAAACATTGCTTCCGGTGCAGTGTCACATATACGCCCAGATATTAAAAACCTTCAATCACCACCTGAAGCACCCAAGGGAGACTAGTGGGGGTCTAAACGAGTGTAGAGATGGCAGAGCACTGACTTTCTCCAACTGAATGAGCTCTGTAGGACTCGAAGGTATTAAGGATCATAGGTATGGTAGTCTTGGTTTCAATGACATACAGCAGAGCGAGAGATTTTCCCCTCCTCCCTGGCCATCGCTGAGATCCTGAACCCCCAGATGTCCTAGTGGGAGTGAATCACTGACGCCAGTGGCTCGATGGTGAGCGTGAACAACAGAAGGGGACATGAGTCACCCCTATCGTGTGCTGCGTTCTATTGAAAATAACGAGGAGAGAACCCTGTTCACTCGCATCACTGCTGTATGGGCCTGGTACAGCAAAGAGATCCATTGTCGAAAGCGGGGACCAAAACAAGAATTTGCAGAGCGCCTGGTGGTGAAGAGGCCAGTGTATGACATCAAACGCCTTTTCCGCATCCAAAAATATGGGGTCTTCTCTCACAACAACCACCGACATCCAGTTGTGGAGGCGCTGAAGGTTAACTAGCGTAGACCTACCCGGGATAAAGCCGGACTAGTCTCTGTGAATGAGCAGTATAACCACTGTCCGGTGTCGTGAGGCAAGGATGGTAGCTAGGCCTTCACCTCAATATTTAACAGAGAAATGGGTCGGTAGGAGGCACAGTCAGTTTTGGGCGTACCCCATTTGTAAATCACGACAATGGTTGCACATTGTAAATTCAGCAGTAATGCTCCACTGTCTCTCGCCTCCTTAAAAAGGTTGAGCATGTGGGGGGCCAATAAACCTAAGTATATTTTAAAAAAACTCTGACGGGAGGCCGTTTGGCCCTGGCAGCTTTCCTGTTTTTAGTTTTGCGATGGCAGCCATGACTTCTTCCATGGTGATGTCATCATCAAGTGCCATCCAATCCTCGGAGGGCACCACCGAAAGATCCACCTCAGCCAAATACTCAGCTATATGGGATGCGTCTACAAACAGGCGGGCCTTATAGAATGAGAAATAGTAGCCAACAAAGCCCTCTACAATGGCAACATCAGTCGAGTGGGGGGGTCACTCATCCCATCTATGATGCTGTGAATCCAGCGGGACGCCGTCTCCCGCTTACTAAGCCAGGCCAGCAACTTGCCCTCTGTCTCCTGCATCGTAAAGACAATGTTGTGTGGCCCGTAATTGACTGTGGACCTCCCCTGTAGTACCTCAAGGGAACGCTCGGCTTGGGGATCAGTACGAGCTCCAGGGAAACCTTCAAAGCCAGAGATCCTCTGTTCCAGGCTCTCTATCTCCGCAACTTCCCTCAGTGTTTTGTAGGCCAGAATATTTTGCACCTTATCTCTCAGCACTGTCTTATAGGCCTCCCATAGGACCTCTGCCGACTCAACTGTCCCCTGGTTTTTCTGAAAATAAAGCTCTGCGTCAATTCTGAGTTCGTTCGCAACCTCCATGTCTCCCAGGTCCCACGCGTTCAGCTGCCAACTCGTTCCCTGAGGATGGCCTCTGCCCTCCATAGTAATTCAGAGGAGGGACTGATCAGTCAGGCCTTGAACTAGGTATTCCGCTCGGAGGGCCGCAGTTGCCTCTCCCGCGGGGATGAAAAGAAAATCTAGCTGAGAAAAAACCTTATGTACCCCGGAGAATTAGTAGCAGTCCCTCCTTCTGGGATGGTGCCATCGCCACAGATCGCAGAGGCCCAGGGAGTGTGTGAATCTCCTCAAAGACGTGGCTCCCGCCGGGGTAGCCACCACGCTTGAGCGATTCAAGACCTGGACCAAAAGTATCACCACCACCTGATCAAGTACCGGCTGCTGAAGGCAAGGTGGTGCGTAGGCACTGATCAATGTAAATGACGTCCTACCCCATTGTCCCTGGACTCCCACATATCTTCTGTTCTGGTATATCCATGTTCTGGACACCAGGAACTGGTGGCGTTTTTAAACAAGTATCGCTACCTCCCTTGAACTGGAGGTGTATCCTGCATGTGCCAGGACTGTGTAAGCCCCTCTACCCAGAAACCAACACTGAGTCCCGCTTAGGTGGGTCTGTTGGAGCAGGACAATATCAGGTTGCTGACGTCGTGTATACCGCATGACCAAGCCTTGCTTCACCTTACTGCCCAACCCATTGACATTCCAGGACATTATAGTATCACATGGGGTGTCTGGTATCCTATCCTGTCATACAGTGGCAGCTGTGCAGTGCCAGAAGCCCTGTATAACATCACAGCAGATATGGTGTATCCATGTATACCCCCACTCTTAAATGAATAGAACTAACTGAACCCCCCAAACAATACTCAAACTAGCACCCCCTCCGTCCTCAATCGCTGCTTCCCCCAATGAGCATAGGAATGCATGTCAACAGGACAACTACTCGAATGTGAGGCAAGAGAGGTCTGTTGCCCACCCGTGTACTCCCGGACACCGAATTAGTGTCTTAACAACTGCAGAATGAAATAATCTAGAAAAAAGACACCCACCCCCTCAAGAAGCAAAGTGAGAATAGAATAGAAAGAACAAGGAAGATGAGAATCCGTTCCACAGAAGGACAGACAGACAAAGAGAGAAGATGTCAGGGGGGGAGGTCACAGGCCCATATTCCAGCCCCCAGAACCCCTTCGTGCCCCCGAATGTCCCACACTCAGTGCGAGGAACTGACATCCCCACAACAGGACAGTTACATTTAACAGTGCAGAATCTCAGTCAGTCTTGGCGATGTCCATCTCAGCTCACCGATCTCACTCACTCGAAACACAGCAAGGCACAGGCTCATGTGGGTCATCACCCAGCAGGCCTGGTAGAGCCAAACACAACAGGCAGTGCATAGGCGACCAATCATGGGCTGAACACATGGGTAAGGTCATTTAATGTCTAATTTTGGTGTGTCTTCCACCACTTCTGTTCCGCTGTCTGCCGACGTTGCTGAAGTAACTGCCTTCACAAGTGCTCTGGCCTCCTACCTCTCCTGCCTCTGGTTCCCCATATCCAAGGTTCCGTCCAGTCACGCCACCACCTGGGCATTCAAAACCGATCGCCGCCTGGCCCGCGAACATCACGTCGTCCCCATTTGGCTTCTGCTCTGCGACCCCGCAGCTGCTGCCTTGGGACCCCGGCCAGGGGGACGGCCCTCTCCACTGACCTCCAACTAGTTCCACACCTCCTCCGGGGTGGTAAAGAAGTGTGAACACCCATCTTGAAGCACTTTCAATTCCGTGGGGTAAAGCAGCATATATGTGAGGCCAATGGCTTTCAGTTTTTGCTTGACCACGGCAAACATCTGCCTCTGTTGCTGGACCAGCTGGGTGTAGTCGGGAAAGATATGAATTACATGATTTTTTGAAACGCAATCTGACCTCGCAGAGGATGAAGTCCCTGTCTCTGTAATTAAAGAGTTATGCTATTATTGTCTGGGGTGGACCCACGAGGGGGGAGGTAGCACCAATGAGCGGTGCGCCCTTTCTACCACAAACACTGATGACCGGGCAGTGGCTGAGATCTTTTTCCAGGAACAGCTCGGACACAGTGCCCTCAGCCCCCCCAGGGAATCCCATAAAGCGTAGATTACACCTCCTGGATCGACTTTCGTTATCCTTTAGTTTGTTTGGGTACATGGGGTACTCTATCCCTGCCCATAATAGGGCCCTACAGGAAGGGGGACAAAGATTGTGTCATTCAATGCCCCAGCACAGCATCGTAGTTGCGGGCCAGTTCACTCCTACTGCATGTGCTCTTCCCTCAGAGACAGGAGATCTCTAGTCCCCGCAGGGTGAGGGCCACTGAAGTACAGACTGTCTCGGGCCCGACCGCCTCACCGCTGCCCCGTTCAATCGAACCCAGGCTGTGTCTCCTCCTCAGGCCCTCACTTCCAGGGGCTCCCTAGGTGGCGCAGATCTGTTTCAACTAGGCGGGCGCCATCACCATATACCAGGCGCCATGGGGAGACTTAGGACATGAGAAAGCACGGGGGAGGACCACTGACAGCTCTCGCCACCCGCGCTCCAATGGTCCCCACCTTGGCAGCAGTCTTTCAGGTGGAGGGAGACGAGAGAAAGAGAGAGGACTCCAATTGTCACGGAATCGGAGCCAGACTGATCTACAGTTGCCCACCACTCACCGGGGGGAACGGGGTCACAGCTTGGCACATAACATGCTGCAGGGTCTTCCCTCATTGTCCCCAATGCATTGAGGCCCCAGGAATGTCAGGATCGAGAGGGGGATTGGGCCGTAGAATCACATTGCTTTTTAGGGACACATCTGGCAGCCCCCCGCACTTGGACGATCAGGCAGTAGGTCCAGCCCTGGAGGGGGTGGGGCGTTTAACAACAATCTAACTTTGTGGTGCAGGCGAGGCAGCGCCGAGCGCCCGGCTCCGTCGGTGCACCGTGGGGGAGCAGATGGGTCCTCTTCTGGCAGGCCTCTGATGGTCTAAGAGGCGCCTCACGGCAGGTAGCAGACCACGCGGCCGCCCTGGCCAAACCGTTCCACGACCACACCTGATAGTGGTGACTTCATTATTTAGATTAGCACACTCATCACTGTTTTGATGATTGTTTAAAAAATGTCCTCTTGATAAAGCCCAGAACCTACAGCCGAATCAGAATATACAGGTGATGAACTTACATTTGACCTTTCTTGTTGTAAAACCTTCACAACATCACATTGTTGAGAAACATAAAAAGGCAATAAATCATCACTTGATACACACAGTTTTCTCGTTATGACTTTTTTTTAAAGTCATCGAGTGGAACTAAATTCCTCCTGGACCACCAACATCCATCTGGCAATTTTACTGAAGTACGAGCAACTTGTATCACTGAATTGACTATTAAAGTGAAACTCAACTTTAGATTTTTTAGATCTCATATTTTTTAGCATTACCCAATTTCCTATAACTATTCTTTTCTTTCCAACAGAATGAGTCAAATCGTAGTATTTTTTCATGTTATTCTGTGAATCCTCCACTTTGAGTTTCTTCATATCCACCTGCTCGTGTACATTTCTGAAAAAGGATTTTTCATTTAACCAGCTTTAAACCAAACCAGTACGAGAGTCACTACCCCTAAACAAAGAAAAAGGTGATACACCCATAACACTTTGAGGAGTATTATTATACGCCCATACTTTGTTTCTTACAAATTCTTCTATATCTATTCCACAGGTCACAGCTGTTTGAATTCCTTCTTTAAGTAACCTATTCACCCTCTTCGCGGCTCCATTGGAACTTGGACTATATAATTTAACAGTGAAATGTTTAATACCTTTGTTCTTAAGAAAACATCCAATTATTTCTGAGATCAATTGAACCACATTATCGGTTACTAACTCTAAAGGGTAACCTTCCAGAACAAAGACTTTATTTAGAAACTTAATAGCTACTTTCGTGCTTATGTCATTCACAAGCTCATAATTGACCCATTTAGAAAAATAATCCGTAAGTACTACCATATACCTTAACATATCCAGTCGTATTGAAATGTGTCCAGAAAAATGTAATGCCACTTTACTCCATGGGCACTCTGGTAAGGGAGTAGGCACGAAAGGAGTTTCCTTCAGCATCCTATGTTTCTTTGATAGCAAATATTCCTCACATTTGTCAACAAAATCCTCCACATGTTTGTCCATATAAGGCCACCAAAAATGACGCCTTATTTTTTTCGTGGCAGTGGTTCTTAAATGCCCTGAATGTGCTAAACTTATAATTTTAGATCTTAGATTCTTTTGTGGATCAAACCTGCCAGCTCTCAACAGTATACCAGATTCAATCGTGAGCTGAGATGACATCTGACAAACAAAATGTAGATCTCACTGTAGCTGTTTAAGTGACGGCCACCCCTTTGTTACCAAAATATAACACTTTACATAAAACAATGTCATTAGCATAGGCCTTATTCCACTCTTCCTCACTGATAGTTCCTTGACACACATCAACCACATCAACACCAACTGCTACATATTCATAACCAAAATTCACAGTCTCTTCAGTACTGTCATTCTCACTCAGGGTAACCGTGATAGATAATCTGTCCTAACGTTTGTTCCCCCTGGAATGTACCTAATTTCCAAATTGTACTCCTGCAATTCCAAAAGAATACATATTAGTCTAGAGGATGCTGCAGACCACCCCTTGTTTCCTAATAGGTACATCAAAGGCTTATGATCAGTGCATAAGACACATTTCATTCCCCAAACGTCTTGTACTTTTCAATTGCCCACGCACAGGCTAACACCTCCCCTTCTATTGTACTGTATCTTTTTTCTACATCTGAAAGTACCCTTGATGCAAAAGCTATGGAAGAACGTCTGTACCCACCCGTTGGCAAAGAACTGCATCTAGTCCTGCTGCACTAGCATCAACAGATATGATACATTTATGACCATTTACGTATGTTTTCAAAGCAGTAACACAAGTAAGTATATTTTTTATTGTCTAAATACTTTTACTGGACATTGCCCCACACAATTTTTTCTTTTTCCCTCAAAATAATTTTTAGTGGCTCCATAAGAGTTGCCTAACCGCTTACAAATCTCGCATAATAATCACTGAAACCAATCAATCAATCAATCAGGCGTTTGTTAAAGCGCGACTACTCACCCGTAAGGGTCTCAAGGCGCTAGGGGTGGGGTGCAGGTTCCATTCCATCAAGGAGGGGGTCTGTCGAAGAGCCAGGTTTTGAGGTTTCTTGCAAAGATGGGGAGCGATGTCTGTCTGAGGTGGAGCGGAAGGGCGTTCCATGGTTTGGCCGCGAGGAAGGAGAAGGAGTGGCCTCCCGATCTGGTCTTTCTGGTGCGGGGGACCACGGCGTAGGAGAGCTGGGCTGATCGTAGGGTCCTTTGGGGTGCGTGGAATTCGAGTCGGCTGTTCAGGTATGCTGGTCCGGTGCCGTGGAGGGCCTAGTGTGCATGGGTGAGCATCTTGAAGGTGATTCTCGCCTCGACGGGGAGCCAGTGGAGTGTGCGCATGTGCTGGGAGATGTGGCAGTGTTTTGGCAGGTTGAGGACCAGTCTTGCGGCGGCGTTCTGGATGTTCTGTAGCTTGCGGGTGAGGTTTTTGTTTATTCCGGCGTAGAGTGCGTTGCCGTAGTCGAGTCTGCTGGTGACCAGGGCGTGAGTAACGGTCTTTCGGTGTTCGAGGGGGATCCATTTGAAGGTCTTACAAAGGAGGCAGAGGGTGTGGAAGCAGGAAGACGAGACAGAGTTGATCTGGCGGTCCATTTTGAGCTCGGAGTCCAGGATGATTCCCAGGTTGCGTGCGTGGTCCGTGGGGGTTGGCGGGTTGGCGGGTTTCCAAGGGCGGGGGGCCACCAGGTGTCGCTCCAGACGTCGGGGTTTGGGCCCATGATGAGTACTTCTGTTTTGTTGGTGTTTAGTTGTAGGCAGCTGTTTTTCATCCATTTGGTGACGGCTTCCATGCCTTCTCGAAAGTTGCGTCTGGCGGTGTTGGGCTCGTTGGATAGGGAGAGGATGAGCTGGGTGTCGTCTGCGTATGACACGATGTTGAGTCCGTAGGTTCTGACGATGGGGGTGCGTGGAGCCATGTAGACGTTGAAGAGCGTCGGGCTGAGGGAGGAGCCCTGGGGGACTCCGCAGGTGGTAGGTGTGGGGTCCAAGAGGAAAGGGGGGAGTCTGACCCGCTGCGTCCTGCTGGAGAGGAAGGAGCGGATCCAGTCGAGGGCCTTGTACTGGATTCCTGCATCGTAGAGTCTGCGCATTAGGGTGCGGTGGGAGACTGTGTCGAATGCCGCTGATAGGTCGAGGAGGATGAGGGCTACTGTTTCTCCTTTGTCCAGTAGGGTGCGGATGTCGTCTGTTGCGGCGAGGAGGGCGGATTCCGTACTGTGGTTTTTTCTGAAGCCGGATTGGGAGGAGTCGAGGATGCTGTGTTCTTCAATGTGGCGAGTTGGCTGTTGATGGCTTTCTCAATGACTTTTGCTGGGAACGGGAGCAGGGAGAGAGCAGGGAGATAGGTCTGTAGTTTTTGAGGTCGGTGGGGTCCGCTGAGGGTTTCTTTAGGAGGGGGTTGACCTCGGCGTGTTTCCAGTCATCGGGGTATGAGGCGGTCGCCAGGGAGCGGTTGATGGTGTGGCGGAGCATGGGTGCGATGGTGTCGGCGGCTCTGTTGAAGATGTGGTGTGGGCAGGGGTCTGTGGGGGCCCCTGAGTGGATTGACTTCATTGTCTTCAGTGTGTCTTCGGTGGTGAGGGCTGTCCAGGCGTCAATCGCTGGTTTCCGGGTGTCGGGGGTGGTTGGTGAGGGTTCAGTGTGTTGGTTTTCTTCGTAGAAGTTGTCGTAGATGCTCTTGATTTTGTGGTGGAAAAAGGTGCTGAGTTTGTCGCAGAGGTCTTGTGAGGGAGGGATGTCGGTAGACTCGCTGGTGGGTTGGGCGAACTCCTTGATGATGCTGAAGAGTTCCTTGCTGTTGTGCGCGTGGGTGGAGATTCTGTCTTCAATTGCTTTTTTCCTCGTTTCTCTGATGAGTTGATGGTGGGCGTTGGTGGCGGCTCTGAAGTTGTTGTGGGCTTCTGTGGATTTGGTGTTCCTCCAGGCCTTTTCGAGGCGGCGGCATGTGCGTCTGGACTCTCGAAGTTCGGTGGTAAACCATCTGGCTTTCTTGGCGCGGGTATTGTTGTTTTTCTTGAGGGGGCTATGGTGTTGGTGCTGTCCGAGATCCATCTATGCAGGGTTCGGGCTGCGGTGTTGGGGTCGTCGTTTTCTGCGATGTTTGGATAAACAATTTAAGTTCCTCTTTGCTCTGCAGACACTGTACATTTCTCAAAGCCCTTATAAGATCTTCTTTTGGTTTTATACCATCTGAGATTATGCAACGACCTAAATATTCAACAGTATCAGTCAAAAACTTGATTTTGTCTCTAGATATAGTCATTCCATGATCATTCCATTCAAAATGGACAATACAGATACAGTTGTGTTCTCTAATAGATTTGGCAAATATCGTGATGCTATCCTGAAAGGCTTGCATCCCAGGAATATTTTTAAATAGGCAATACATTAGCTTCTGGAAAACACTAGCAGCAGACGCTAGACCAAATGGTAAGCGTAAATACATAAAAGTTCCAAATGGAGTAATGAATGTGTTTAGCAATTGAGATCCCTTATTCAAAGGTACCTGATGATACGCTGCCTTAAGGTTAATATTGCTAAAATACTTTGCTCCACCCAAAGTTGTTAAAAACATCATGAATGTTCAGTAGGGGATGACTGCCACAACAATATTTTAATTTAGTGAGTGTAAATAGCCACATAAACAAATTCTGCCATTTTTCTTTTTTGCTATCACCACAGCAATTACTCATTCTGCCGCATTCACCAGTTAAATGATTTTATCCTCACACAACTGATCCAAATGTATCCTCAGTTCCCCCCTTATACATAAAGGAACATCAAGAGCTTTGTGAGCCACGTGTAGCATTTTGCTTTAAAATGATCTCATTTTCAAATCCCTTCACACTGCCTATCTTATCAGCAAAAACCTGTAGATATTTCCTCAAAATATCATCCACAATGTCAACATGATAAGAACATTCGTACCCAGTCTCAACACAATACCTAATTTGCCCTGATCTATCCATACCATAATATCTTTACCCTTCACTGGCACATAAACTTTACTAACAATCATTCTGTTGCAAAAACACAACTCATCCCCAAAAAACCCCATTGTCTCCATCTCGGAATCAAGCAAACACAAGAAGATTATGGACGGAGCGCTGAAACTTTTCAGACTCTCACCCCCAGTCTCTATTAGATCTGGGTTGAATCCATCATCATCCTTTAGCACATTTCGCCACCCCAGTTCAGACCCAGCCATATGGGACCGGTTTCAGGGTAACACCCCTCATCACACATTCCTTTTTTTCCCCCTACTATTGTACGTGATGATGGATGGAAAGAACAGACACAGCCACATGTTCTTACAATTATTTTCCTCATTGACTCTATCTGAATATGGCACTTTTATCCACCACAATCTTGCTTTCCCCATTTGCCTACATAAACTTAGTATTTGACATACCAAGGGTCATAAACTCAGTCTTAACTAAGTTTATAACTAGATGTATCTCCTTATTGAAATCATTAAGCATATTTAGTGAGGATTGAAGACATACTGGAGATTTCTTAAAGATGTTTAAAACATCAGCGTAAGATTTGCGAATTGCAAAGTTTAAGGGGGAAGTTTCCAGTCTTCTGTAACCTTCGTGGCAAATCCAATAGATAAAGGTTAAAAAGGTGTGGGGTTAACAAACATTATTGTCTCAATCGATTATGTAGATCTGTCCTCTCTCAAAAGAGCTCCATTAACTCTTTCTGTATCCTGACTAACAAATCATTAGGTACGTCTAAACTTCCAGTTAATTTCTAAGGTTTTTTAAAAGTTCTATATCCTAACTTTAGCGTCCCTGTAAAATTGTTTTCAGTATATATATATATGTGTGTATATATATATATATATATATATATATATATATATATATATATATATATATATATATATGCCGTTTCCATATACCCTGGTCGTATACAGGGATTTTTTCCACATTGCACCTAGCACTTTAGTTCATAAGTGGCACTTTATTATATTAGCACTATGCACTTTGTTAACTTTTTTAGCCGGAGCAATCAGATGGACATAGGCTACAGGAGAACAATCACATCGTCCTTTTTTGATTGATGAATTTTATTGGGGTAGGTTCTTGCTCCAATTATAGAGATCATTTATATATCCTATATTGTGGCAGTTAAGCAAGTAATTAGGTACTATATTTATGCCGATTTTGCAATATAACTTATGTTGATTTTAGTCTCTATGTAATCACATGTTGCTGGTTATGAGCAGGAATAATGAATCACTGCATAGATTCTTTGCATTGGAGCAAATTACAATTTTCACAATTTGTATTTTAGAGCAAGACCCTCTTTTACTATCGAATATTCAAAATATATCCCTGTATTTATTTCTTCTTTAAAATCTGAAGTGTAAAGTTTCATTAGTTCCGTTCTGGACTAGTCTGTTTACCATGTCCATACTTTCCAGGCATCACGTGGTGTGTTGAAAATGTAAATAGCTTTGTTCGCAGCGCGTTACATTATGTGATCAAGGCCACCTCACCATGGCCGAAACGCGTCATATCGCCATGTCTGTATAAAGAAATAAACTCTATATGGTGAAGCACATACCTTCGGAGTTCGTGTCCCGTTCGTGTCATGTTGGAGACGCATGTGGGATTGTTCTGTTTTTTTATATTTATATATATATATCTATATATATATATATATCTATATATATATATATTCCTCTCCTCGCCACAATCCTTCGGAAAAACGAGTGCAGACCTCATTCAGTGCAAATATTTCATTTATTGTTACCAGTCCTCTGCCATTACGCGTTTCGGCCGTACAAGCGGCCTTGATCACCGTGTATATATAACAGAGCCACTCACACACCCATACAACCACTTACATACCCCTTCACACATCCATATCAATACTCACAAGTCTACTCACTCACCCATACAGTCACTCTCCAATGCAGCCACGGTGAGGTGGTGGTCCTAGGGCCGTAAATGGTCTGGGTGGGGGCTGTGTGGCCCCCTTCCTCTTTTGAAAGCAGTAATTGCCCCAAGGAGGTGGTAGTCCCTGGGTCCGGGGGTCCACATTGACCACCTGTTTAATAGTTATTGTAGCCCCGGGAAGGTGGTGGTCCCGGGGCGTGGGGGGGGGTCCACATGGCCCCACCAGAAAGGTTTTCGTTTATAGCCCGGGGGAGGTGGTGGTTTCCAGGGCATTAAAAAGCCCATGGAGGGGGGGGCCTCCTTTTTTTCTTTCTCAATAAGGGCATGCCCCCGGTGACCAGGCCCTCCCGAGGGCTACTTGTGTGGGTGACCACGCTTGCTTCTTTTTTTCAATTCATGGCAATACTCACGAATATTTTGCAAAAATCGCCATGAATAAAAAAAAAAAAATGCTTTTTTGCCTTGCTGGGGTCTCTCCGGATTCTGTATTCCTACGCTGCACCCCTTTTCTTTTTTTTCCTCATGTTTTTTTTGTGGGATTTGGCTGAAGCTGAGTCCCCAAGATGGCTGCCAACGCTTCCTGGTTGTAGTTTTGGCAGCCAATCGGAGCTCTGCAGATCTGTTTCTCAACTAGATAGATGGCTAGGTAGATAGATAGATAGATAGATAGATAAGTAAGTATCTTTATTCCATTTTAGCATAAAAATCATAAAAGCATATCAATATACAATAGGTTTAAAAAGAGAAAAAGTAGTCCTCTCATCAAGACCTCAGAACAAAATAATACTGTTGGGCACGAAGTACATAACACATGTTTCTTGATCGCAGTTCACATTGGCATCTCCCAATAACTGTTCAATTTGGGGTGCATCCAAGGACCATGTGGTGACTTCCATTGACAACCATGCGTGTATTGGTATTTAGTAAAGTGTCTAGTGCTGATACGATTAAACGTATGCGATAAAACTATACTAAAATTGCGATATGTACAATAAGATCAACAATTTGAACCTATCATCAATTGGTTAAAAAAATGTTATCATTTGTTAGAATATTGATACTGCCGTCTGAACACTCTAGGAGTTAAAATCCTATTATCGCATTAGGTGGTACTCTCAGTGAGTGGTAACCATTTCATTAGCAAATATATGTTAGCTACACTGGTGTGCTTTAGCATTTTGTTGTTAACATAATGTCGCCATCATTACATACCACAAGTTCCCGTTAATTATAATCTCATGGAGGATACATATCCTTATAACTTGATTCGTCTTCCCAGCATTGTATGCACTTCACAAATATGAACATGATTTTTGAAAATGATCATTTGATGTTCAAAATGTTTGATGCCCTACTCCTTAATGTCCATGCATGGTGCAGATATCTAGACAATCCAAAGACTAGGTATCACTTTTTAAAATTCTAACAATCTCCGTTAAATGGTTAGCTGCCAGAATCCGGCAGATTGGAAATAGCCAGGTTCTTCTAGTCTGTTTGTACATAGGACAGAAAAATAGGAATTGTACTTCTGTTTCAAGTGCGACCTCACATGCCGGGCAACTGGGCGAGATATCAACACCATTCCAATCACTGCAAAAGCTATTGATTGGAAGAATACCATACCTAAATTTTAGGTATAGTGATTTTGCAAATGGTGGTTCTATTCGGTCCAAAAAATCTTCTTGCTTCATTTTATCTTTAATACTGAGGAACCTGCATGTCAATTCCCCTGCACTTCTCCTGTTTAGCCAACTGTCCTCCACATAGCTCAAATATCTCTTTTTGAGGAGATTTAGAGACCTTTTTTGGATGTTGCCGGGGTTTAGCCATAAATCACTCATACCCAGTTTGACCAGCCATGCCTTTATATAATTGAACCACTGAACACACCCTCTGGTGTCTAATGATAATACATCTCAGAGTGATTCTTTCATGGGCAGTGGTGAATCGTTCGACCAAATGCGCATCCAAAAAGTTAAGGGCTGGAGGGCAATCACATGGGCGACGCTCTTCATTCCCAGATCTAAGCGCATTGGTGTCAGTGGAGCATTTCGGGAGAGCTCCAACACTGATCTCATTCATTTTCGTTTTTTCTAATGGGGGCTACGTTAACGTGTCCCCATAACTCCGCACCATAAAGTGCGGCTCCTATTCCCTTCGCTTGATATACTTGAATCACTGGGGTCACCGGTCTGTAAGTTGACTTTCTTAGCTTTTTGATTAAGGTGGTCCCTACGTGTTGTAGCGAGAGTTGGCTTTTTAGTAATTGTGATGACCATGATAATGTGTTGGTAAACCTCACCCCTAAATAATCAAATTGTCTCACCTCCTCTAGTGTAGTTGGGCCCAGCTTTATACTTCATTTGAAGGACTTATGACGGTTGAAAACCATGAATTTTGTTTTTAAGGTATTCATTTCTAATCCATGTTCCTCACAGCCCCTCCCAAACTGGTCCACTAAGTTTTGAAGCGCCATCGGGGACCTGGAAATGAGCAGGGTGTCATCTGCAAACAGTAGTGCAGGCACCTCTTGCCCTGCAAGCTTAGGGGGATCACCTCTACAATCTGTTAGTTGTTCAATCAGTCCATTTATGTAGAGGGTAAAGAGGGTTGGTGCGAGGACGTACCCTTGCCTCACTCCGCGACTCACCCTGATCCGGTCTTTTAGGCCACCCTCACTCCCCCATCTAATTTGGGCATGATTATTTGTGTGGAGTCTGATAATAATTTGCAGGAGGTTTTTTGGGATCCCCAATTTGGTGAGAGCTGTCCAGAGTTTTTCCCGTGGGACTAAGTCGAATGCGGCGCAAAGATCTACAAATACTACATATAAAGTGCCTTTCTTGATTGTCATGTATTTCCACAAGATCAGAAGGAAGCGAAGCAACTGATCTATAGTGCTTGTCTTCCCTCTGAATCCTGCCTGCAGGGGTGATAGTAAATTCCCTTCCCTCGTCCAGTCATGGATCCTCTCCAGCAGTTGCTGACAGAATATTTTCTGGGCAATATCAATAAGGCTGATGGGCCTGTAATTTACCGGGTCACTTTTGTCTCCCTTTTTGTGTATGGGGACTACTTCAGCGCCCAGCCATGAATCTGGGATTTCTGCCCCTTTTAGTATGGCTTTGAATGTACAATTTAAAATCACACTCCATATTTGGGGCTCAGAAAGATAGAGATCCCCCGGAATTTGGTCTAGGCCTCGTGCTTTCCCCCACTGCAAGGTTGTAATTGCATCCAAGGTTTCTTCTACGGTAAAAGTGAGGTGGTCTGTGTCTGTTCCCAGTTTAAAAAGGTCTCTAGTTGCTACACCACTGTCCATCGGTCCTGCATACAGATTTGAGAAGTGGACTTCCCATGTCTGCGGGAGGATATGAATGTGTTCCTCTATGACTAAGCTTCTTGTCCTTTTCGAGATCAGGTGCCAAAATTCTTTACTAATTTTGGTTTGTTCTGCAGCTAATAGGTCTTGCCATATCCCTTCGTGCCAGTTTCTGTGTGCCTCATGTTGTGCATTTTTGTAGGCCTTCCTTTTTATGGCTATGAGTGTTCTCTGTCCTTGACTTAATTGCTCCCATCAACGATTGCCATGCTAGTTTGCAGTTTTCATCAAACCACTCGTTTGTTTTGTTTCTGACCATTATCTTTCCACTATAATTTTTGTAGAAGAATATATTGATGTTATTTAAAAGGGTTTTAAATGTATCCACCGTGACTTGCTTCTCCAATCTTTTGGTGCTTTAGGTCACCAGGGAGTCGGCAACTATGGTGTAGATTTGTGCCAGGGTCTCAACACTGCCCTCAATTAATGGCCATTTAACCCTCTTTTTGTTATTGCTAGTGACAATGCTGTTCAATAAATTAGATTTCAAGGTGGTTTGATGAAGACCAAATACTTCTATTAGTTCCAGAGAGAGAGAGAGTAATGGTCGCTATCGTATCTCTCTATTACTCACATGTCAGCTAGGCTAGACCATATTTGTACATCGAGCAAAATGTAGTCAATTCTGGTTTTACAGTTCACCCTCTTATATGTGTGGTATAATCTATGGTCAGAAGTGGAGCGACCATTTACAGCCCTCAACCCATGTTTATAGGTGAGGGAAGCAACTTGGAGTGCTGCTTTCACATTCTTAGCTGGCTTCCCATCACTCGGGCTGAATGCCTAGTTCTGCATCCTCTTCATCAGTAATGCTTTTGGATACTTCGAGGGGCTCAAAGGTTATATTGAGGTCCCCAGCAATAACTATATAGTGGGATGCCCTTTCTTTTTCACTGACTTTATCTAGGTGTATGATTGTTAGAGAGTCATAGTGTTGAGAAGCAAACCCATTATAAATGTTCACTAACAAAACTGACCTGTTGTTGATGGTATCTTTGATAATCAGGGCCTGTAGGTTGGAGCTATGTAGATCAAGTTTTTTTTTCTAATAGAAATCCCCATATTGATTTTAGTCCAGATTATTAATCCACCTACCGGGCGGCCCTTTTTTGACGGTGTGGCTTCTATGCTATGATTAGCGAATCCCACTCTGTGTATTTTATCAACGGTCCATGTCTCCTGGAAGAGGCAAATATCGTAGCTATCTAGCAGCTTCCCCCAGTCTTCACAAGCGATCTTAGACCTAAGACCTGCAAGATTCTAAGACAGCAGTCTCAGTTTCTTGTTGTGCTCATTATTTGATTGATGTTCCCTCACCTCACTGGAGGTCAGATGAATGGGTGTCAGATTGTGTAATCATTTGGGTTGGGGACTGTCCCTCCATGACACTGGTCTTTTGGAGTGAGATGGTACTTGCCTTCCTGTGTTGTGATTGATGTAGCACTATCAGGAAACAGTCCCTGTACTTGTCAGGTATGCCTATTTGCAGAAACTGCCTGATTCTTGACCTGGTTGTTAGTATTAGTAGTATTGTGCGAAGATCCCCTCATGCTTTTGATCAATGTGCGGGACTTTACTTGGGGGGGAGGGGGAAGTTTAAACTGAATCAATGATCTGTTAGGAGGAAAGGTGCGCTGGTCCAGGTTAAGTAAACCCTTTACCAAGTCACTATCAGCCAGGTCCAATATGATGTGATCTGATTCTTTACTTGTAAAACAACGCTTAGCGTTTAGTATATCAGATCTTATGATTGAACGGCATTGCCTCACCTGCCTTATCCAGTGGGTGACTTTGTTGACCAGGGCATCCCACGATTCTCCTAAATCATTTGTCAATTTAGGTACATTTATCATGAACACTCTACAACTAGCCTCTTTAGAGAATCTGAGGTTCCTGCCCAGGCTTCCACCCCTCGAGAGCCCACCTTTTCCATCATTGTACCCTGCTTTTCCATGTGGGGGTTTGAGACTATGTTCCCCTGGCAAGGCCTTTACATGTGAAATTGCTCTTACGCCCTTTAATTCTTCCAGTGATCCCTCCTTACCCCTTGCCCCTCCATAACTGTAAGCTCCACCCTGGTGCCATCCCCCTTCATATGGATTGCGGCGCATAGTGGTCTTTTCAAATATCTTCCCTTTAATGGGACACGAGGGCGGTGGGGCTTGATGGAACAGCTGAGGAGTATAGTTGGTTGCCACACTGTGCTGGTGGTTTGGGACCCTAGGACACATAATGGGTCCCAAGTTCCTGATTCTATCGCCTGGGATCTCCCCGCCTTTGCTTTGGCAATACATATAGCCAGGCCCTGCCCCCCGTATTGTGCTAGAATGCGCGCTGTTGAGCTGATCTGTGAGGGACCCTACGATTTCCCTGTGTGCAAGGACTTCTGATGTTAGTTCCTTGACATTAATTTTGAGTTCTCTCAGTTCAATTTGGAGTGCATTGATGTTTTCAACTGTCGAGGCATTCATTCTTCCATGCTTTTTTTATTATTTTTTTATTTATCTTTTTATTGTAACAGAGCATTAATCAGAACATACATTACAGTTGTTAAAATCGCGACCAAGGATTGTTACATTGAGTCATAGGTTGGCCTTTGTTAATCAACTTCTGGCCCTGACATTCTTCGCCTTCACATACTCTAGTATTACCTTTAATCGGTCCCTGAATTATATCAGGGAATGTATTGTCTTTCCCACTGAGGCTGTGCACGGACTCCCTCTATATTCATTCCATTTGCCCCAAATTCTCCCCCATTTTCTTGGGCATCCTCTTTTCACATAGACTGACTTCTCCACCATCATACACCAGTCCATATCCCTCTTCCAGTCCCGAAGCGTTGGCAGGGTGTCAGCCCCCCCCAGTGGCGGGCTATGTTGTGTTTCGCCAACATTAGACCTAGGGTAGCCCAGGATTGATCCGTTCGCCCCAAGTTTGTATCCTCCCACACGTTTAGGAGGCATCGTTGGGCGAGAGTGTAAGCTCTTCTCCCACAATTCTAGACATAGGATTTTGAGCTGGACCAGTCTGAAGCGGGCCCTAATGGCCACTTCCC
Organism: Calotriton arnoldi; assembly: GCA_963921515.1. NCBI lineage: Eukaryota > Metazoa > Chordata > Amphibia > Caudata > Salamandridae > Calotriton > Calotriton arnoldi. Next base: position 124,833 of record CAWUFW010020932.1, read on the forward strand.
TCGGGGAGGCCAGAGCTTTGGGCCAGTCTTCGTCTTGTAGGTCTGTGATGTCCTGTCCTCAGCGGTCCCTAAGTGATGTAAGAGTGTCAGGTAAGTTGTTGATAAGTTTTTGGTATGTGAGCGAGATTGCTCTTCGTGTTAAGTGTTCCTTAAGCAGTCTACATTCCAATGGCGACGACTCCGGCAGGTCTTACCCCTGGGGCACCGCTGTCTGTATAGCATGGCAGATCTGTAGATAATGGAAGTACTCAGTTTGGGCCAGTTCATGTGTTTTTTGTAACTGTTTGAACGATACTATATCTACCCTCGTGTGTAGGTCCCCCAGTCATGAGATTCCAATTAAGTCCCATTTTTGAAAGCCCTTTCTGATTCCCATTGCACCTAGTTGTTGGGATTCCCAAAGAGGAGTGGCTTTGGTGATTTTAATCTTTCATCCTAGTTTGGACAGGGTTGCATGCCACAGGTGAACTGTCAATGCCGTGGGACCTTCCAGCGAGAGTCGCCGCGGCTCAGTATAGAGCGCCTGGAGGTCCCCTCTCGGCTGTAGGACCAGCCGATCCATTTTGTAAGCAGGTTCCGATAGTGGTTGGTGGACCCATTGGTTTATGGTTACTAGTTGGGCAGCCCTGTAGTACGTTTGAATATGAGGCAGTGCAATTCCTCCATCGTACCAACTACAGGTCAGTTTACTGAGGGCAATCTGTAGGGGGCCCCATCCCACAAGAGGGAACGGACAGCACAGTCTATTGAGCTAAAGTACGAGTCCGGAACGTGGAAAGGTGTGTTTTGCAAAATATATAAAAATCCCGGCAGCGCCATCATTCTGAACAGTGCCGCTCTACCCAAGAGTGAGAGGGGGAGGGCACGCCGGTGATGGAAATCGCTCTTGAGGCGTTCCAGGGGACTTTGCAAATTGCGGGCCTGAAAGCACACCAGATCCGTCTTTATGAAAATGCCCATATATCGGAATCCCTCTGTAGCTACCTGCACCTCTCACTCAACTGGTAAAACTGGTCTTTGTCCACAAAGGACAAACACCACCGACTTGGCCCAATTGATAATATATCCTGAGTATCTTCCAAACATAGCAAAGATATTTAGTATTCTCGCAATAGAGGAGCAGGGGGAAGCAACATATAAAAGGATATCGTCAGCATAGAACGAAATTCTGTCTTACCAATCTTCTGACCAGGGCAAACCGCATATTATTGGAGCCCCACGGATCAATGTCGCCACTGGCTCCAACATCAATGCGAAAATTAAGGGGGATAGGGGACAACCCTGCCTTGTGGTAGAGGAAAAACACGAGATATTTTCCCATTAACCACTACCTGCGCTAGGGGCTCTGTATATAAAGGCTGAGCCAAGACAGGAATCACGGTCCAAATCCCATTTGTTTGAGCACCGCGACCGTATAAGGCCATTCAATGGTGTCAAAGGCCATTTGCGCGTCCAGGAATAGGACCGCGGCATCTTCTCTGATCCTGTGGGCAGTGCTGCGACCTGGCATGAATCCGGATTAGTCCGGGTGGACCAAGGTGAGAAGCAGTGGGAGAAGCCGCAGGGCCAATAGCTTTGCAAGAATCTTTGCTTCAGCGTTGAGCAACGATATCGGTCGATAGGACGTACATTGGTCCCTTGGTCTCCACTCCTTATGTATTACCACTATTGTCCCCAACCTCTGGTCCACCGGGAGCTTACCGAGTGTCCTGCTTTCATCGAAGATGGCCAGTAAGTGTGGTGAAGTTGTCTGTGCAGTGAGCTTATATAATTCTATTGGGATATCATTCGGACCTAGTGCTTTGCCTGACTTCAGGGCTCTAGTAGCTTGCGTTATTTTGGCTACAGTAAGGTCTTCCTCCAACAGCTGATGTTCTTCGTCCGTCAGAACCGGGAGCGAGATATCCTCCAGGAACTCAGAGGATTCCTGTTCTGAATATCTCGTCTCAGTGGAGTAGATTTCCACGTAATGGTCAGCGAAAGCCTCAACAATTTCTAGGGGCTCTCTGAGGTCCTCTCCAGTGATGGAAGCGACCCATCTACTTGCTCTCTCGTGCTGGTCCAGCCAGGCCAGCAATTTACCCATTTTGTCGCAAATTTCATACACTTAGTGTTGTGTTTCGTTAATTTTACCTGGCCTCTTCTGTCACGCAGTCTCTATAGTCTTGCTGTTTGAGTTTTAGCGTATGCTCTAAGTCGTTGTCGTAATTTCTTACTAGTTGAAGTTCTAGGTCTAGGATGTCTTGTTCGAGTTTTGCTACTGTTGCTCTCTTCTCCCGTTTGTTCCCTGAAATCAGCGAGCGGGCCTGCCCCCTAACTACCGCCTTATATGCTTCCCATAATATCTGTGGTGATGAAACTGTATTGATGTTTTCCTGAAAATAAAGTTCAGTGGCTTCAGTCAGACCCTTTCATATTATTGGTCTTTGATATACCAGGGATTGATGGCCACTGGGCCTGAACGCAGCGTGTCACCTACCTTGTATCTTGCCCATAGGGGAGAGTGATCTGAGATCCCTCTTGCCAGGTGTCTCACGTCCGTGAAATGGGGAAGGAGAGAGGGGAGGGACACCAAAAAGTCGATTTGCGACCGACTTCCATGTGCCCCCGAGTGAAACGTATACTCTTGTGTAGTGGGGTTCAGGGATCTCCAAATATCGATTAGGCCCAAAAGAGAAAATCTGCCAGTCGAGTTTGTGTAGGGTTGGGGACCCTGGGTGGCGTACGGTCAAGAAATTCCCATCCCATCATGTTAAAATCACCCCCCATATATAGACGTCCCATTGGAAAGTCAAGTATAAGGGTACCCAGATCCGTCAAAGTCGAGTCTTTTAGCGTTGGGGGGGGGGGGGGGGGGATGTATACTGACAGGATATTTATGACTTCGCCTGCCCAAGACCCAGACATCACCACATATCTACCCAGTCTGTCCGACCATGTCTTTTCTATTATGAGAGGTAGTCCTTTCTTGAGGAGAATCCCGGTGCCTCTTGAACCTGACATGTATCCTGCATGTGCTTTCATTTCGTAACCCCAACAATTTAGAGCCTTACATCTATTTCTCATAAGATGGTTCTCTTGTAAGAGAACCACATCCGGGGAGTGTCTTTTGATGAACTGGAGCACTATGCCTCGTTTGACTTTACTCCCCAAACCATTTACATTCCAAGACATTAATCTAAGTTCAGCCGTGGACTGTCCTGTCATGTGATGGTTGATCTGTTTTTCCTTTTGGCTATGTGTCGTGGCTCCTCTGGGTCTCTCCCCCGATAAGGCACTGTCAAACCACAGGTGATGGTTGCACTGTATTGGTCGTGTTGGTGGATATTTCCTGCTTGGTTCTTGAAACATGAAAAAATGCTCAGCAGAACTACTAAGAAAATTTGAACAACCCCCCACCCTACCCCCTGCCACCCCCCACCCTGCATCCCTGCCAGACGGTGCCCCAACTGCCCCCCCCAACTCAGCAGAGAGCCTGTCGACCCCTCCCAACTTAATGAACATAGGGAACGTAAGCTTACCCTCCAACTCTTTCGCCACACCACCCTCGGTCCTATGATTATTCCATCTGTAAATAGTATAGAGTTTATATTTTCATCAGTTCGCAAGTGGTTCCTTGTCTCGGCCCATTCCAGCTTAGGCCGCCAAATGGTCCAGATAGAGTATCTGTCCCATCATATTATGCTAACTGGGGAGCAGATTGCTCGGGTCTGAGTTAATTTAACAGACAATTGTCTAGCAGGTCAAGGAAGGTGTGTTTCTCTTGATCCTACTTCCCGGTACCGTCTAGTTTGGGAAGCAACCGATCCTTTTATGGTACATCTCCGGAATGGGCATTCTCTATTGGTTGATCGTTTGGGCCCATTGTTGTTTTCCTTGGTCTCCGGCGACGAGCTTCCTTGCCAGTTCCTCCAACTGTCCATCCTGCCTCTGGTGTTGCAAAGAACCAATCCTTCCCCCCAGACTTCACACGCAGGCATGCCGGGAAAAGCATTGAGTACTTCACCCCTTTGTCTCTGAGTGCTTTCTTCACTGCTATGAAGCTGCGCCTCAGTCTTTGTGTTTTTAGCGTGAAATCCGTGAAGAAAGTAACCTGTGCATTCTCAAAGAGGACTGGCGGAGCTTCTTGGGCTGTTTGCAGTATGGCATCTCGATCTCTGTAGTTAAAGAGACGTGCTATGATGGGTCTCGGTGGGGCTCCGAGTTTGGGTCGCCCTCCTGGCACTCAATGAGCTTTTTCTACTGAGAAAAACTTTGAGAGTCCCTTTAGTTGAAGATGACCACGAATAAGGTCCTCAACGAATAGGTCTGCAGCTGATCCCTCAGCCCTCTCAGGAACTCCCAGAATTTGAACATTGTTCCATATCGATCGTCCTTCCTGATCTTTAAGTCTGGCCTTCAGTTGGAAACTGAGCGTTTGTATTTCCTTCATTTGAGTCTTAAGCGTTGAGGTGTCTTGGAGCAAAGTTTTTGTGGAGTCTTCTACTGTTTGCACCCTTGCCCCATATTGCGTAAATCTGCTCGGATCAGTGAGACCTCCGTCGTGACTGAATCTATGTGGCTCCCAAGAGCCGTTTGTACCCCTATTATGGCAGTCATGATGTCGTGGAGGGATAGTGTTTCTTCGTTTGGTGCTGCCTGGGCCTCTGGGGGTATGTGTTCATGAGGAGATTCTTGGGCCTCTGTTCCCTTCAGAAGGGTACATTTATCAAGTTTCATTTGATGGCTACTCTTGACGTTCTTTCCCCCTGTCATCGTGGAGCTTGAGCTGTGCAAAGCTCATGGTATTCTTCCCTCAGGACACAGGGTGAGCTGCTGCCGCCTGCCAGGGGCTACCGAGGCGGCCCCTGTGGCCTGTCAGGGTTTCCCCCTGTTCCACAGACGTTTTTCTCCCCGACTCACCGGCTGGTGCGTGGGGTAATTGTGGGCTCAGCACGCTACTCCTTTCCGCAACTACTTAGTTGCTCGCCCCCTTCTTGTCTTCTCGGTTCTAAGTTGGCTCCAGCTCGTGTCAAAAAAGGGGGCTCTTTGGTTGTTCTCTAGGAGCCTCGAGTCGCACCGAAGGGCAGGGGGCCCACCTCGACAACGCAGTATCTATATTGCATCCAGTTCTTAAGCTTTTTTTCCCCGGACTGGATGCTTGGGTTAGCATGCGGTCAAAGTACTCACTGTGAGGCCGCTTCCCATCCGGCCCGGTCAGCCCCCACTCCTGTTTTCATCCGACTGCCATCAGACAAGTCACCGTTGCGGCCTGCCTTCAGCCCGGACGTCGGACCTCACAGTAACGAGTTGGTCCGGCACTGCCTCTGGGGGGGTGCTACTGCCGTGTCATCTCGTGGTCAGAAGGGGGGGAGGTGGGACTCAGGACCCTTACATCCAGCCTCCCGACTCGACTGGTTCTCACCCCCCCCCTTGATCAGCAATGGTAATGAAATGGATGTCGCTCCTCCAGAAATCGAGGCCAGTGCTCTGCCCTCACTGCTAGGCCTCAGTCCGATCTCCGGGCCTGCGTAGAATTATTGGGCAGGGGTCGGTGAACAAATCTTGCTATCCCTGTTCCCACGGGTCCCCGTTATGTTTCTTTATCAGCTTCTCCTTCGGTCCCAGAGTACAATCCGTCGTTCCCTCCACACCCTTGTCCGCCTACTTCAGGCCTTAGGCGGATGGGGGGGCGGAGTGTCTCCGCAGCCTCCAGGGCACTCCGATCTCGCATCAGTAGGGCACCGTCTCTGCTGCTACGCGACGCCCAGTCCACCCGGCGCGGAGGGAGGCTGGCTTCTAGTCCCCTCCGACCGCCGATTCAGCCGCGCCTTCGCTCACATGCGGTTGCGTCTCCTCTGTCTCGCCGTTGTCTCCAGGAGTGCTTCCTCCCACAGCAATTTAGGCCGGCGCTTCACCCCTGCAGCCAGGCCTCACCCCGGGATTGTACATACGCGGTCTGCGGATCGCTGGCCAGAGCACTTTGATGGTGATTCCGCTCCTTCGCCACTTCTGCCCGCGACCTGTCGCGCTTTTTGGTCGCATTCGTGCCGGATTTACAGGGGTTTATGGAGATTGAGTTGGGGAGCTGCTTTAGACCGCAGCCATCTTCGTTTGCGGCAAGCCACGCCCCCCTCATTCTTCCATGCTTGATCTCGGTAGCGATAGTCTGCTTGAGTGCCTGTGGAGATTTTGTGGAGAGCGTCGGGGGCCACTGCGTCTTTGGTGACAAGAGGATCAAATCGGTTAGAGCATACTATGTTCGGGGCTATCACTCCCTCCACCATGGTATTGGTGCTGTCAAGAACTGAGGGCGGGTCCAGAGGGCGAGGCTCCTGATGTTTTTGGCTGCTTGTATTACGAGAGTACACTTGGCATATGGCTGTGCCCTTAGTAGTTGGTTCAATGTATGGGATCTTTTTTCTGGATTTACTTTGTGTAAAAATATCTGCTACTTTGGAGCTCCCTTGAGGTGGCTTGTTCTGACCACTTAGCAAACTCTCTACCTCTTCAATTAGAGTATCAATATCGTCTGCCACACAGTTTGCTGCAGCGCCCACTGTTGGCCTCTTTACTTGCTTAGGGGCTCCATTTGGGCTTCCTTTTGCCTTCTGTTTGCCCATCTTGTTACAATCCCCCGGTGCTGGCTGAGTTATGCGCTCTGTGGATTTAGTGCTATTAGTACATCAAAACGTAGGTACCTGAATGATGCTGAGTGCATGCTTCCCTTGCTCCGTCTTGCAATCCGAAACCAAGAGGGGTGGCCCAGCCTCCTCTGGGCTCCGATGGGCGTGGACAGGCCCACCCTTGGCTTAGCCCGGGCACGTCCCCACGCGCGTCTCGCGGGCCGACTGCATGCTGATTTGCACGGTAAGCAGGCGCAGGGGCTGGCGGGAGTGAGAGTCCCCAGTGGAGCCTCTCCCCAACAGACACAACAACCAGGTTCATTGGCGGCTTCAACGCCGTGGGCCTACGGTGTGCTGATATGCGCGGTGAGCAGGGGCTGGCGGGAGTGAGAGTCCCCAGCGGAGCATCTCCCCAGCAGGCACAGCAACCAGGTTCGTTGGCAGCTGGAAGAGTTTTGAAACACAAGTCCTTCCACACTGTCCACACTGTCCACACTCCAGTCCCAAGTTGGTCCTTGCACTCTGTCTACTCTTCCTTCACGCGAACCATTCCTTGTCGGACTTCACGCATCTTGTGTGGATCCATCATTTCTTCGGTTGATTTCTGCAGCCACCATGTTCCCTGTTTCTCAAATATAACATCCCTGAAACCTTTGGTTTTTCTTAGTGAATTTCAAAGGTTTTTTAAACTCTGTTTCCTAACTATAATGTCCCTGTAAACTTTTTTTTTTTTTTTTTGTGAATTTCAAAGGTTTTTCAAATTCTATTTCTAAAATATTATGTCCCTGTAATGTTTAGTTCTTTGATTTAATTTCTAGTTTTTTTTTAATAATAAGTATACTAGAATTTATTTTACAGACATCATTTTTTTAATAAATATACTTTATATGTTTTAAAAGCCAAAAATGACATAAATACTTAATGTAAAATATAGATGGTTTTTGTATATGCAATTATACAAGCTTTATATTTTTTGTAATTTGTTTGTTCCGAGGTACCTCCATGGGCCCGAAAACATAGAAGGGACCACAAGTACTCTATCGTTTTTAATTTCGATCATGTGATTGGAATGAATCCGCAAAGTCGGATCCACAGATTCACTGAAAATATTAAAAATGATTTTGCATATGCACCGCCCTCTACTTTCATTTATGACATCAGTGTGAACATATTTTCAAGTATATATATGGCCTCCTATATCTGTTGTTCGAGAAAGGTACTCATTTTACGAATTTTGAGAATCTGAAAATCAGTGGGCCGAATGCACGAATTCCCTCGATGACACATCCAAACTGTGCCTTTTGAGTGGGTACATTAGGACCCCACCCAGGTACGTGTAAAACCACACCCAAAAACTGTTATTTTTCCAGTGAACTCTGTAGAAAGAGTATTGAGAACCAGTGGTGTTCTGCGTTCATAGAATGAATGAAGCTTCATCATCTGTCCAGGATGGACATACAGAATCTGTTGAGGATGAGGAGGGAGATGCACCACCTTCAAGAAAACAAAGGGATGTGTGGCAGCAATTCACAATACCTTCATGCTTGTCACTATAAAAATGTATTTTGTTGTTGCATTCTTGGATACAGTGAAGAAGCATCACTGTTAGTTTTCTTTTTTTGCTTCCAGTTACCACATAATGTTTTTTAAATACTGAACACGTTGCTTCTTTGCATTACCCTTTCCATACCCTTTTACTGCCCTGTTTACTTTTTGTTCCAAAAAGAGAAAAAAAAAACTTAAAAGACCCTTCTACAAAAAACCTCTTCTTTTTAGAACCACCATCTGGTCAAGCAAAGAGCAAACTCTGTGTTTTTAATGTATCAGTGACTGTATCATTGTGAGACTGGGTGTGTCAGTGGCTGTATTGGTACGTGCCTGGGTGTGCCACTGGTTGTATCAGTGTGTGCATGAATGTACCAGTCTCTGGATCAGAGTTTGGCTGGGTGTGTCAGTGCCTGTACCGGTGTTTCCTGGGGTGTGTAGGTGGCTCTATCGATGTGTGAGTGGGTGTATGAGTGTTTGACTGGGTGTGCCAATGGCTGTATCAGTATGTGTCTGGTTGTTAGTGGCTACATTGGGTTGTGTCTGAGTATGTCATTGTCTATAACCATGTGTGCCTGGGTCTGTTACCATCTGTATTAGTGTGTGGCAGGGTGGGGTAGTGGCTGTATCAGTATGTGTATGGGTGTTTGAAAGTCTGTATCAGTGTTTGGCTGAATGTCCAAGTGGTGGTATCGATATGTAACTGGGTGTGTCATTGACTATATGAGTATGTTCCTGGGTTTTGTCAGTTTCTGTATTGAAGTGTGGCTTGCCTGGTTCTTTTAGTGGCTGTATCTGTGAGTGCCTGGGTATGTCAGGGGCTGTATTGGTCTGTATATGGATATGTCAGTCTCCGTGTGGGTGGGTGTGTGAGCAGCTGTATTGAAATGGGTGAGTGGGTGTATCAGTGTATAGCTGGGTCTATGAGTGGCTGTATCATTGTGTGGCTTGGTGTGTGAGTGGGTATTTGAATGACTGTATAGGTGTATGAGTCTATGTAAGTAGATGTTTGCACGTGTAAATGGGTGTGTGACTGTATGGGATTTTGAGTGCGTCTGTGAGTGTATATGTGGGTGTGTCAATACCTGTGTGAAAGACTCTATAGGTGTGTGAGTTTATGTATGAGTATCTGTATGGGTGTGTTTGTGACCCCTAAGTTAAATTAGTAATATACATTTTTATGACATTACAAATACATTTGAACACATTACAATACAATGTTAACCAAAAATTTAAAAATAAACATTACATAACTTATTTAACTATTAACAAATACACTTTTGTGCACAAGTACTCCAGATAGATGCAGGCATGTGTTTAGACCAGCAAGGACAAAACACAGTGATGTCTGGTAGTATTTTACAATACCTTCAAGGGAAAAGAAGGTTCAAGCTAAAGTGTAATATTTGCGGCAAGCAGGTATCTAGGGGCACTGCCAATAAGTATTCACATTGGACAAGTTCTATGTGGAAGCACTTAAAAATAATTCATGAAAGGGTCTACAACCAGATGATGCGGGAGAAAGCTGGTGCAGCAGGATAGTTCACCTCTACAGCACCCTTGGAAGAACCATCATCAGCTGCAGTCACTGCAATACCAGCTGCCTGCAAACATTTGAGTGAAATGGTTATTTACTGAGTGAAATGCCACATGCTTGTCATTGTAAAAATGTCTTCTGTGAGTGCATTTTCCCTTTGTTTCTGTTCTCAAGTTCTATACTCATACACCATACATGATGTACTGTTGAAAGAATCATCATAGAATTGTGGGGAAAAAAACAATCATACAGATTGTAGAAAAGAAAAAAAAAACTGCACAATATGTGTATGTAGTTAGGTGTTTGCATCTGGAAATGGGTGTGTGACTGAGTGGGATTTTGAGTGGGTGTGTGAGTGTATGTGTGGGTTTGTCAGTACCTGTGTGAATGATTCTAAAGGTGTATGAGTTCATGTGTGAGTACCTTTATGGGTGTGTTTGTGACCCATTAGTTAAATTAGTAATATACATTTTTATAAATTTGCAAACACATTTTATTGACACATTACAATACAATTTAAACCAAACAATTAATAAATAAACATAACTTATTTAACTTTTTACAAATACAAGAACACACCCAAACCTTTACTTTTGATCAGCTACACTAGGACCCCACCCATGCTCTTGCAGTGCTGCTGTCTGTTTACTTTACATCTCCAAATCTGATAAATATGATGGCATGCCAGCGTTGCACCACTGAGTGCTGGTATCGTCAACATGGTGAGCTCCAGTGTATTTTGCTAAATATAGGAACACCAACTTGATTTTTAACCCTCAGTTGTGCAGAATATCCATGGGATGAGAGAAGCAAACTGTAATATTAAAGGCATCAAATTCAAGACACCAGGAGAAGTTAAAGATAGAGTTGTGTATTTGCTAGGTTTATGCAGTGTAACATCTGCGGCAAGCAATTATCAAGAAAGACTGGTAAAAAGTATTCTTATGGGACAAGTTCCATGTGAAAGCATGTTAAAACCATCCACAAAAGGGCCTTCAATTGCTTGATGCAGGAGATGGCAATTGGGGGAGAAGCACACTCACCATCTGTAGTATTCTTGGGGGAGCGTTCAAATGTTTAACAAATAACAGTACCAGCTTTCTGCTATAAGTTATCTGCGGTGGTAACATTATAGAAATTAAACCAAACAATAAACAAATAAACATAACATAACTTATTTAGCTATTTACAAATACACTTTTGTGCACAAGTACTTCCTATAGATCCAGGTATGTATTTAGACCAGCAAGGGCAACCTCACCCTGTACTGGATATGGAGGAAGAGATGCCACTTGTAAAAGAGGAGTAATGTTTGGAAACAATTTAGTATGACTTCATGTGACAAAAAGGTTAGTGCCAAGTTTATCCAGTGTAATGTCTGCAGCAAGCAATTATCGAGACACACTATGAAGAAATATTCCCTTGAGACAACTCCCCTGTGGAAGCAGATCAAAACTATCCATAAATGCATGTATCATCGCATGATGCAGGAGAAGGCAGGTGCAAACATTATCTGTAGTAGCCTTAGGAGAACGATTGTAACTGGCTTTCATAACTGTTCCAGCTTTGACAATTTATCTGAAATGGTCACTCACTGGGGCAAATGCCAGATGCCCATGGCTGTAAAGATGT
>CAWUFW010020933.1:0-136121 GCA_963921515.1 Calotriton arnoldi
GAATTGGCCCCTAAGAAGGAGGTTTTCTTATGATGGGTGAATAGCCCTCTCCAGCTCTTTCTGTGTAATTCGCCCTGCTGTATTACAGCGTATATCATTTGTTAGCACACAGGGCTGGAGTGTTTCCAGAACTTCAGATCTTCTGCTTCTCCCATCATGCGATTTGATTGTCCCTACCAGGCAGATACTAGTGTACAAGTGTATTTTCTGGAAATGAGATGTTGCAGTTTCCTCCCAGCCGTCATTCACCAAAAACAGGCTGGGCGTAGTTTTTCTGCGGTTTAGTTGAGTTTATTTGTACCCCTCGATGTAGTCGCAATTTGGGGGGTGCCTAACTGGGTCCATTTGCTGAATCTTGCTGGGTCCTTGTTAGGGCTGCTGGTTGATCGGGTATTTACTGGTTTGCTGGTTGCTGGAAAGGCTGCCCTAATGCTCAATTGCTGCAGTGTTTCAGTGCTTTCAGTGATGAAGGGATTGAAACAGCAGAGGCAGGGAGCTCTCCCGGGCCACAAGTCGCACCCAGACCTGGATGGTCCGCCTCAGTGGGCCTGGGCTCACCGGGACACTATACCATGCTACAGGGCCTAAGCCCGCTGCTAACTCGCTGCAAGCCCCCCTTCTGGCACTCTTTCCCCAAGTCTGAGTCTGGGGGTCTTTGGGCCCCCTCCTGCAGCTGCCTGCATGCTGTAACCAACTGCGATGTCCCAGGTGGTGCAGTGGTCAGCCTGATGCAGGCCTGATGTAAAGGGAGCTTGTGGAGTAGCTCGAGGCAGCTTGCAGGGCTTGTTGTCGAGGTTGCAGGTGGCAGAAAAGGTCCGGGGAGTAGCAGGCCGGCAGCTCGCTCACCCTGTTGTTCTCTGCCTGTCCCAGCTCACCTAGTTTTAGCTTCTGCCGGATGCCGGCCACATCCTATGCTGCATCCTGTCCTCCAGATACTGGGCCAGAGACCGGGTTCCGGCCGTAATCCCCCTGCGGCATTGTGAGAGCTGGCCACATCCTGCACTCGCTCTTGTGCCAAACAGCTCAAACTCTGCCCAATAGCAGCAGTAACAGCAGCAACTGACTATCTATCTACCTATCTACCTAACTATTTATCTATATTAGTTTAATCAGTTTTATTGAAATAAGGAACCCAAATAACAATTAGGAAAAGGAGGTTACAATTATAGGTAGTTATAAATTGTAAATGTTACAATGTTCAATAAAGTAAGATTATGTTTTAGAACAGAAAAGACAGGAAGACAACAGAAGGACTAAGAGGGAAAGAGAAACAAGTAGAAATCAGATAAGGAGAAAAATAAAGCTAAGATAAGGGTAATAGTAGTGGGAGAGGGAAACTGAGAAGAGAGGGCAATTAAAAAAGGTAACAGAATAGATCAAATATATTGTTTAATTGAAGACTACTAGAGGACACAGTATCAATCCTATGATTATCACAAACTAGGTTCCACAAAGTAAAAGCAGGTAACTTAGAAAAATCTTTCCTGCAGGATAATATTACTTTAAATGCAATCACAATGATTATCGCAAACTAGGTTCCACAAAGTAAGAACAGGTGACTTAGAGAAATCTTTCCAGCAGGATAATATTACTTTAAATGCAATCACAATGAAAAGATCTAATAAATAAGGTACAATAATAGAACTATTAAAATAAGTTGATAATGACCCAAAGAAATTTTGGAAAGGCTAAGGGGTAAATTACTATTCAAGATTTTTTTAACATTTAGACCAAACTTAAAACCAAAACTTTTTAACATACTTACAATCAAATAGCATGAGAATTATCGAACCACTATCTATGTTACAAGACCAACAAAGAAAAGAGGCAGAATGATCAAACATATTAATACGAACTAGAGTAAGTGTGGCTCTATTATAACTGAAAAAAATGGATTGGGTAATATTTGTTGCTCTAGAGGTTTTTAAAAACTTTACCATAACCTGTCCTAACATCAAAAGGATATCAGACCTTTAGCTCATCTTGCTCATAGTGCTTTTGGCTCTAATTGGAATATAATATTTCAAATTTTTTGTAAATTGGAGTAGCTTTAGGGAGATGGCCATTCCAAATCTCTTTACTAAATATGTTTAATACATGGATTATGGAATCAGAGTTTAATGGAGACTTGGAAGCATTGACAAACAGAGTCACATATTAAATTACATTCAGGTATAAAAATAATCATGTAACTGTAATTTCTCCTGTATAAGGCAAGATTAATATCATTCCAGAAATGATACATGAACAAAATAACTATTTCTTTCCACCATTTGAAGTAAAATGACTTATTACTTATCACGTTTGTGGATCCCTCCTTAAAAAGCTTGAAGAATATCACTCCATGTTTCTTCTCACACATCAGTTTCAGAAGCCAACGGCCAGCTTCCGCTAGTCAAACACTCCCCACATGTTCATCCCTGGCGCAGAACGGCAGGTTTTCTATCCCATCTAGATTTATGTTATTACTCATGTTAATTGGGTTCTAAATTCTATTTCTCCCAAGTACAGGAAGCTGAACTGCATACGAATTTTAATATAAATCATTCCACTGATCAATTAACATACCATAGCTTTTCCATAACCACTCTATTAATTGTAACTTGTGTTATGCATGATTATTTAAAACTTCAGTATACAACTGTTTTGCCTGTAAACTGCTTTGGGGTTTAAACATTTTACGGATTGTGAATTCTAATAACAGAGCCTGATAAAACATATCAATAGGGACAGTTTTTTATAAAGAGAATGCACTATGGAAGGTGCTTTTTCTTTTTTTGTCATTTTCAGAAATGGGCTTAATAATTTTTATGGGGGAACCCCTACAAACTCAATAAACTCACTCTTGTTAGGTCAAAGCACAGCTCTGTGACAATCTCTGTTTGTTCCCTGGTAGCTAAAGCACAAGATGTAGAAAATCCACAGAGAACTGCGAGCTAAATTAAAGTATTGTGAACAATTTTAAAGTTAAGACTGCATGCAATAACATTCCCAAACCAGGTTACATAGAGAGAATATTAATGAGCAAAAGTACACCAAGATCATAAAAATAGGTGGAGGAGAACCAGTCATATGAATGTTAAAACTTTTAATGCAAAAAGAACATAGAAAAGGTCCAACACTATCAATAAACAACAGTTTCCGGGGGAATAGGACCGAGGTGCAATTTCAAGTACAGCGATGGAGCAGAGGTCAGATACAAGAGGGTTGTCCAAGACCCAGGTTTTATCCTTGGTCTCCAACTGATGAGAAAGCTTCTTCTGGTCAGTCCTGCAGGCCTTAGGTCCTCTGAGCAGGTATCTGGGCACCAAGTCTATTGCTAGAGACGCCTTCTGCAGGGTCTTGTCCTCTTTAGTCAATTGGGCCATCTTAGACCCAGGAGTCCTTCTGCTTTGTGTGTCCAGTTCCAGTTCCTGGGTGCCAGCTGGTTTCATGAATCCTTGTGTGAATCCTCTTATTTCAGTAGGAGCCAGGAGTAAAGAAGTCAGGATTCTTCTTCCAGCAGGGCCTTCTTCTTTGAATGGAGTCTTTCTAGTTCCAGGAATCTGCCCAGGAGCTGATGGTTTAGGTGCTAGATTTAGTCGGTGCACTAGCCAAGACAGGACAAAATCTACCACCCATTCCTAACTATTTTTTCCAGTCCCCCACCTCCTTTTTCAGCATTTTCTCATTGCTTTACTGTAAATGTACTCAAGATGCCCTGTTTTATAATGACAGCATCCAGCTGCCACCAGGAAGGCCTGTTGACAGCTTCTTAGTCACCCCCCTACCTGATGGGCAAAAAATTGGTTTTCCCTCCTATTGTGACTGGGGACTGACTTTCTGGGAGAGTCCTGGGAATGAATACGATAAGGCTTCTGTCAGGGAATAACTCTTGCAGCCCCCCACGCCTCTGAGCGATGAAAGGAACACATCAGACACCAGGGCTCAGGAACAGATTAAATGTATTTGTAGGTACCAATGGCTGTTGGCTAGCAAAGAGAGAAGGGCAGACGTGTTTGCAACTGTACAACCAGGCTCCTTCCACTGAGTGACCAGTGTGTGGTCTTTGTATACAATGCTGAAGGGCAGCAGCAGCATAAACCAAAGTAGGCACAGTGTCAAATATGGGACAACTTATAGAAAATGCATCACAAGCATATAAATGAACAGAAGGCACAGTGCCAAATATGAGCAACCAAAGAAATACAACATGAACATAAAAGAACAGAAATAGGTGTACCGTGTAGGCAGCTAAAGGAGTCCTTGAGTGGGAAATGCCCTTTGTCAGCTTACTATAGAAGGCGAGAGGAAAGGCACGGAACGATAGAGAAAAACGAGAAAAGATCTCTAAGTGTCTGTTCAGCTGTTGTCAAGGTCAAAGTGGGAGACGGCTGGAATACGGTCCATGAAGGAAGGGCTGATGCTCCATAAAAGACTTGGCTGGCAATTTCCCAGGTAGCTTTGTGCAGGGAGGAGAGGGATAGCTCAGTAGGTTTGAGATACTTTGGGTGAGAATTGGAGCTAACTATGTTATCTATGTAGTACATACATATGGATATATAGCTTCTCTTCAATCTACAAGTCAAAGGAGGCAGTGCTAACGCTGCTTTCTTCTGCCAAGTCTCCCTGTCCACTCCAAGATAGCTGACCCCTGTGGCCAGAAGTTAACATCCATTGGCCTTTCCCGGGCAAGACATTGTTCTCTGAGCTAGGATCGATAACACTCCCAGCCAAGGATGTGTATTCCAGTTCTGGGGGTATGATGAGGGGCAGACGTCGTTTTAAAATCGTTCAGTCTCAGGCAGCCTAAAGTATAATTTTACAGAGTTACTTTACTGCTTGAGTTACAAAAAATCTAATCTCACCATTAAGTCAGATTTTAGATACCTAGCAGTAAATAACTGTAAAGCTTTTTTAGAGTTTAAAAATAAAGATTGTCATCCCACCTGGACCTATTAGGAAACTGCCAAGCCAGGCCTTCACAGTGAAATAGGTTTGGGATTTTATACCACTGTGAGGGCACACTAACCCCAATATGTAGTGTGCCCTATTTTTAAATATTCGCACCATGTCCTGTGGGCTTACAAGGCAAATTTTATGAATTTATAAAGATAGTATTTTCCTAGATGGTAATGGCATTTTCCATACCATCTGTCACTGTAGTGCATTTAAGCTGCAGCCTACCTGAAGTAAAGTGGTGCTCCTGGCAGAACTGTTTTTGTCACATATGTGTGTGACAAATGTACACTGCAGCCCACATATGGCATTTAACTCTTTATACAATATGTGCACTTTAGGCACCCTTTACAAAGGACTTACAGGGTAGTTAAATCAACAAAATCGGGAGCTCCAAAGTACAGCACAAGTTTTATAGGGAAAGCACAGGCATGTTACTACCGTTTAGCAGTGGCAAAGTGCATAGGGTCCTATAGGCAGCAAAAACGTTGAAAAGCAAAAGGCATTTTTGTTATATAGGGCTTCGAACTCTTGTGATGGTTTCATGATGCGACATATGTGACTGTGCTTCAGGATATAACACAAATATTGGTATGGCCCACTTAAACATAGTACCTCTACCATGCAAAAATAATAGCAAGGTAAGATAATGGTTATGTAGATTGTCAGGAATGTGAGTCAGTGGGGTGTAAGGGCCCCAGTTGTAACTAATGTGGTCTTTTGCCACTGGTGTTCTGAGGGCCACATACTGCGAACCCCCTAACTGGGAACCAAGTACCCCTTTGTAGCAGGGTAGTGAGGCAGAACAGTCCAAAACAGTAGTCCCACTCACTCACCCACACACAAAAGGTGCACACGCATGTGCACACATGATGACGTGTAAACAGCACAGAGATTCTTAGACCAGATCTGCAGCAGCAGACCTTATTTTACAATGCAGGCACTGGTGATTAGCAGTCAAATATATTTTAGCAGAGCTTACAGTGAGTGACGCGCAGTTAGTGAGACTCACTCACAGCAGAGATCCAAAAACGGGGTGATCCAAAAGCAAGAAAAATAGAAGGGCTTAAATCAAGTCAGAAACCAAATCATCAGAGCAATGCAATTGTCAGGTCACTGTAGAGGTTGGGCAACGTAGTGGGGGGACACGAGTGTGACATTCATCTTTTCTTTCATCATAAAGAAAAACTAAAAACCATGAATTATTAGAAAAATAATCTTTAACTTGAAGATGTCAAAGTCTTAACTTACTTTGCTCATGTACAAGAACATAAATTACCAAGCTGTTGGACACATTGTGTTCTGCGGAATGTATTTCAAACTTTGTGGAAGTCAATGAAACGCAAATGTAAACGACAGAATACATAAATTCTTACCCTGGCTGCAGTCTGTGTAATAACTCCCCCACTACAGACCACAGATCCATGTCTATAGAACAACTACATGGTACACGCAATGAGATAAAACAATTACTCCTGCACCTCTGGTGATAAGGAGAAGCAGGGAGTGCAGCTTGCAATATTTCTACTAGACAATATGATATACCGAGCAGTGCAGTAAATATAAATGCTGTCATAAACAGGGAAAGTTATCACTACGCGCCATGACTCACTGACCAATCCCTTACCTAGTACATCTTTAGCTTTAGATTCAATTAAAAATTAATTCTAAAATTAATGTTTGGCTTGTACTCGCCATGCCAGGCTACTGTAATAAAAAGGTGAATTATAAAGATTATTTATTGCAAGGAACTTGTTGAGAGAAGAAATCTGCCGTGCTACCAGTTCTCGTGAATATTACAGCCAATGCGCCAAGTGATCCTTAAATCTCTAGGCAGTTGCCAGGGGGCGGACTCTGAACTCTCTGCTTTTTTATACAACGTACAGCGTTGCATAGAATATTCTGCAGTCTAGAGCCCTGTGCCTCTTAAAGGTAGGTCAGGGGATTAAGGTTACATTATAATTATTGACAGGTGAACCTCTCTGAGCCAGCTTGTCAAGTATCCCCACACACCAGTAAGGGGACTATTCATGGGGCAATAAGGTGATGTATAAATGATGCAATTACCGGAATAATGACTTTAATTCACTAGTTATGTGGTGACATTCGTGTCGGTTGTCAGAGGCCTTTAAAACAAGATTTGCCTTTTATTATTACACGGTTGGAAGTTACTTCATCTCTTACACATGTATGAACGCTTAGTTGACCTTGGTCCAACTCTGAACTTGATTTGTTAAATATTTTTGATCTCTTCTTTTTCTTGTTCCTTGTACTTTTCTCTCAGCTCAGTGTCTCATGATTGCTCGCACAACCATTTTAACAATCATTTTACAGGGAGACGCAATGTGCAACTCTCTTTAGTTAACTTTCCATGTAGTGCTTCTGTGGCTCATGTTCTTTAAGTATATTTAAGAGGAACAACTGTGACAAATGTTGGTACTGTTTACAACCTTGTAAAATAATTTTGAAGTCCAGTTTTTTAAATGCTGCAGGAGCCCGAGGTTTTCAAGCAGGAATGATTAACACACGTGTGTCCTATTTCCCTGCATGCACTAATCATTGGTGAGATGTGAGTAGATGCAGTGACTGCTCAGGAGACAAGGAGGCTGAAAGGGAGCATGAGACATGCTGAGTTCTCTATCACAGAAAGGAGACAGTACTCATAAAACTCATAGAATTAAGGATGTTTGGATGCTTTACTAATCTTAACTCTGCCTTTATTGTACTAGTAGAGTTAGTGTTAAGTTAGTCTTAACCAGCCGCGGCCCATGCAGGTAAGAGCGGTGGGGCTGTGGGGCCAGGTTGGGGGGGGGGGGGATTTCGAGAGACAACCACAAGCGAAAATTAATTATTTTTTACATTTTCCCTCATGGTCGTCTCTCGAAATCCCCCCCCCCACCCAGCCCACCGCCGCACCGCTCTTACTTGCACGGGCCGCGGCAGGTCTTAACTTAGTGTTCTTGTACAATTAATCAGATGATATCAATCTTTACAGAATCTTTACAGTAATGTCAGAGGTAATGTTTTTATGTTCATTGAAAAGGAAATCAGTTATCTCGACGCCAAGCTCATCAGCGTTTGCCACCCTTGATGTAGCAGGACTTCTTATCATTTACCCCAGGTCACCTCGTCCCATTCACTACTTGTGGAGCTAACCATCTTCCTGATGTTTGGATCTGTTGGAAGACGCGCTGCTGAGGTGTGTGTTGTCTTGCAATGTACAGTGAAGGGGCTTTGGTGTGTCTTAGCCCTCTTTCTGCAGTTTGCTGTCCTCACTGGTCTTTGGATCCTGTGAGCTTCCCGGCCAGTGTGCAGGATCCTTCCGGGGGCGGTGTACTCAGTGCTTTGGGGATGCCTGGTTTGTGGTGCGGACGGAGGCTGGGCTCCCGGTGCGCTGGCATGTGGTGCGTGCCTGGGTTTGCTTTGGGGGCTTGTTTTGGCAGTCAGCATCTTGGGAGTCTGCCGGCCCTGGGGGTAAGTACTGCATAGTGATTGTGCTGTATACTGTGTTGCCATGCGTTTTCTTAGCGCTGTAGGCAGTGCTTCAGTCTCAAGTTTCTGTGGGTCATGTGTTGTTTCCTCAGAGTGGGTATTGTTTGATCGTATGATTTTGACCTCCCTCCTGTATTATTCGGTGTATGACTCTTCTCCGGTGGCCGGTGGATGGGTCTTCTCCGGAGAAGTTTTTTGCACCTTAAGTCGATGCCTGGGTTTGTGGCTGGGGTTTCCTCCTTGGTGTGTGTTATTTGGGGTGGGGACTTCCCTGTTGTGCCTGTTTGTTCTTTGGGTTGCCTAGTCTTGGTGGCCTTGGGGGTTTGCCTCACCCCCTCTTGGTTCTCTGGTTGCTGTGTCCTGGTCCGGTTGGGTCTGGGTCGGGGTCTGGTGGTGTCTGCCCCCTGCCTTTCCTTGGGTGGGGCCCTATTTAAGCCTCTCTCCTAGTGGGGTGTTGTGCTTCACTGGGTTCTGGCTCTCCCCCTGCCTTTTACTGTTCGGTTGGAGATGTGTTTCTGGCTGCCTGGTCCCCTTGGTTGGTCTTCCGGTGGCTGGTTTTCTGGTTGGTCTTCGGGCCAGCTTCCTTCTGGTTGCGGTGCTGCCTTTGTTGGACTGGGTTCTGGGGGGTTAAGTCCTGGTGTCCCCTGCGTTCTTGGCAAGTGCCTTGGTCTTTGCCTCTTGGCCTGTCCCTGGACTCCCGCTCCTTCAACCAATATGGGTTCTTGGTGGTCATCCTGTGTCTGTGCTGTTGGCTACTTCTGTACGTTCCTGCCCTGGTCCTCCTCTGGGGGTTTCAGTGGCGATGTCCTCTGGGCTCTCTGTGGGCCGGGTTTGGCGGGTAGGTGGGGCTTGCTCTTTGGTCCGTGCTTCTTCCCTTCCTGGGTTGATCTGTGTGGCCCTGCCCTTGGTTGGTCCGTTCGGTTTGTGCCTTGGCCCTGTTGGCTGGCCCTCTCCTCTTTTTTGGACTGGTCTGTGGTGGGACTCCCCAGTGGTGATGGGGTTTGTCCCATGGTTGGCCCTGTCACCCTTCGTGTCCTGGTTGGGTCGGGGCTATGGGGTCTTCCCTTGCTTCCCCTCAGCTCTTTTTTGGGGTTGGTTGTGTGTCTTTTTTGGCGTTGTTGGGCATTCCTTCCATTGTTTGTTTGGGCACTCTCTCTGTCGGTTCTGCTGCCGGATGTGTGAGTCGGCTTGGTGGTGCTGGAGCGTGTTGGCTTTTTGGCCTGGTGGGCGACCTTTCGGGCTTTTCATGCCCTGTGGGGGCTACGTCTGTTCTGGTCCTCCGTGTGCCGGTTGTTTTTGGTGGTGTGGTTGCTTTGGCCCTTGTTTCCCTTCTGGGGCTTCGCCTTTGGGGTCACTGTGGTGTGCCTCCTTTCCGGCCTTGGTTTGTCCTTGCCTTGTCGCCTTCATGGCTGGCTCCCTTCCACTTGGCAGTTTTGAGGGTTGGTGTCGGAGGGGCCTGGGTGCCCTTCTTGTCCTTTTTTCTGTGGTTGGCTGACTCCTTGGTGCCACTGGTGCCTTCTACTTGTGGGGTCCTGATTCTTCCGGTGCTTGGCTGTGTCCCTGTAGGCCTGTTCCTGGCTTGCTGGTGTGTCTGGATGCTTTGGGTCTTCTTCCATGTGTGGCCTCCTCACTGTCCTTCTGGTGTTAGTGGCCTCTGGTGCTTCCTTGGTGGGTACTCCTCTTGCTTTTTTGGTTCGGGGTGTTCCCGGTGTGGGCTTGCTGTCCTCTGGGTGGCGGCGAAATCGGTTTGCTGCTTTTTTTCGTCTTGGTCGTCTCCTGCTTGTTCTGGGGGGTGCGACCCTGCTGTTTGGTTGGGGGCTTTGCTGTGTGTGTGCTGCTGCCTGTTGTTTCCTGCAATGCTCCCTTTTGCTTCACTTGGGAAGCTTCTTTGAGTGTGGTGTCCTGGGTGTTTCTGGGGGTTTGGAAAGCCGGGTTTCTGACTTTGGTTTGTTCACCAAGTAATGGATGGGAAGAGGACTTGAGGGACCTGGGGGTAATGCCCTATTGCTTACCTTGTGATCTTCATTACACCTGGTCCCATTGTCCTCGTCCGATTCATTACATGCTTTCCTCCCTATTGGACGGCCAGCCTTCCTGTTGGTGGCTTGGCAGTTCAGGTGGAATGGTGGGTAAGTACTGGTTAAGTGCTACCAGTTGGAGGGGGTGGGGTAGGGATCCAAACATTCCTCTGTTCTTTTTTCTGTCTGGGTATGGTTATCTCCACAAATAATGAATAGGACGAGGACAACAGGACCAGGAGTAATGAAGATAACAGTAAGTAATAGGGCATTATGGACTAGAAATAACACCTACAATTTTGAAATGTACTAGGAAATGGCATTGGCCAGTTTATGCAATCCCTACCAAGAACCATCATGAAAAGGCTGACCTAGCTGAGTGGAATACAAAGACTTGCCTCAAACTGATGACAAAGGCCATTCGCCAACTAGACCTACCAAATCTGAAAGTACCAGCCATCACAGCAGAGGATTGAAACCAAACCGGTAAACCACTCATTAAGCAGCCTACTCAAGCAAAGGAACACTTGCATTTAACAGAAAGATACACCTGTAACTCCCTCTTTCTAAGCCAACCCCCAACCCCTGAACGTGTGTTAAGTGTTAAAATATCCCTAGTGCTACAATTTGACTCGTTTGGAGCTCAGCAGCTAAGAGGCCATAAAGTAAATGATATCACAGTACATCTCGAACCCCGAGCAGACGTCACAGACGCAGCAACAATCTAGAATGCTTATTGTTGGTGATTGTTATTGATTCAGGACTCGGTAAAGAGAACTGTGTTCTTTTTCAGAGAACTGTGTTCTTTTTCTCTTTCCTCGATGGCTCCTTTAAGGAGTAGGGATGCGTGAGAAGATAGACTGGAGCAATCCGTCCCCAAACACGCAATATGGCCAAACACCTATGCTAATGCAGATTTATTCCCTGGAAACCAGCCAGGTATGATAAACAAGTCTGAATTGAGGCATATCTAAACTCTAGTGATCATAATCTAATTACATTTGAATTGCTCATGAGGGTATGAAGGTAAGGGGACGACACTTCAAATGGGCTGACTTTGAGGTAGCAGGCTGTAATGGGATGCAAAACACCTTCCAAAAGAGACCACCATAATGATGGAGAGTGCATCTTCCCAGCTCAGAATATCGATCGTTGTTGCAAAAGTATCTGGGCAAGTTCGGTTTAAAATTCAATCTGCTAGCAGCGACGCAACTAACTGACATCAGAGTGGAAATTATGCAGTGTATCTGGGAAATAAGACACATTAGGCTCCAGGTAAGAGAGGAACTCTAAGAATGAAACATTAAAATAGGGATTAGAAATAAAAAGGAGCACAGTGTATAAAAAAAACTTTGTATTTAAGAAAATATTATGTGATGGCACATAATGCATTTTTTGGAAAAGCAGTGGAGAAATAAATACTGTACATGGCGTAAACAGGACGAAAGTAGGGAATTGGAAATGAAGGATAAGGAAATGTCTGGTTTGCTTATCAGTTTCTGCGCTTGGTATTTTTTTTCCATCTGTCTTGGCAGCGGAAGAGGTTGGAGACCAGCCCGTGTCAGAGGTTATATCTCACGGTACAGAGAGGAGACGGAGGAATTACAATACTGTAGAAAGCAGATAACAGCAGATATGGCTTGTGTTATGCAAGCTTGCCGAGTGCAATTTGTGCGTTAGCAAAGGTATATAGCTAGAAAAAATATTAAAAGAAACAATGTGAAAAGTCGAAAACAAATATTGAGCATTTTGTACGTCGTCCGACATCCTTTGCGTCTGATTTAAAACCAACACGCATATACACGCGGTTCAGAATAAAATGTAATTAAACTGGTATGAAATTAACATGAACTGTAACTAACTCGTATGTCCTACTGTACTGCATTGAATACACAGACGAAACAGTACTCGATAACACGGCAGAAAGAGACAGAAACTGCCTTACCTTTTTAATCATTAACATCTGCAAAGAGGCACAAGGTAAACTTTTTTATTGGTGTGCTGGGTTGCTGGAGTACTTTTGTATTTAATTGTGGGGGCATACAAGTAAATACCTTAATAAGCATAGCAATTCGACGGTGAGCCGAAACTATGGACTCTGCCGGTTGGACACTGCGTCTGCTTCCTGAATGAAGACGTGGCTCCATGGGAAGGGAGAACTGGAAAGTCCAGAGCAGGTGAGCTTAGCTCCCTGAAGAGGCGTGGAGTACAGTGTAACAGTTCAAATAAGCAGGGCACAAGTCAGGGTTTCATGCAGGTACATGGAGTCTACCAACTATTTTCACAGGGTGGATGCCATCGCCCCTGCTAAGTAGTTGGACCCAAGTGAGTAAGCTGAACTTGTCCCAGTGTAGGGACACATTCAGCAGTGCCTGCACAGTTGACGTTTTCTGCGACGTGCAGGAGGAGGGGCTTTTTTATTTTCCCCTGCAGGTGGGCCCAGGACAAAGGGCCGAGTTAAAGGCCATCAGCTCTCCTTTTATCTGAGTGCAATCCTTCCTTTCCTGCGAGCTATCTGCAGCCTCTCACCTAGGTGCCAGGGGCAGTGGAGGGTAAACAAAGGCACACAGCTTGTTATCACTTTGCAAGCATTTAAGAGAAACTACGATTTGTAAGCAAGCTTTTGATTTTCTTCAATCCCTATATAAAAGAGCTGGCACTGTTAGAATGTCAGATGTATCGGACTGTGTGAGTATTTATTTAAATAGCCATTTAAATAACCCAGGGGCATATTAGCAAGACCCACGTTAAAATTATCGCCGTTTTAGCGGCAGGAAACTGCCGCTAAAACGGCGATAATGGGCTTGCTAATATGCTTTATGGAATTCCAATAGAAGCCCAGGTTAGATGTCCTGCACATCTAACCTGGGCTTCTATTGAATTCTATAACGCATATTAGCAAGCCCATTATCGCCGCTTTAGCGGTCGCTAAAACGGCGATAATTTTATCGCCGGTCTTGCTAATATGCCCCCCAATTTTTTAAAATATAAATCTTTTACCTATGCCACTTCTTGTAATGTCACTCACTGTGATGCTACATGCGATGTCATCAGCAGTGATGTCACACTCCACGTTGTCATGTGCAGGCTGTCTAATTAAGTTAGTCTCTCCACAGAACTTGTGCCTTGGAAATAAGGAATAGTCCAGTGATGCAGGTTACTCTGTTTGCCTGAATGAGTACGGATCTGGGGAAGACCTGGAGGTTACCGACCTGCAATGTTCCTGCTTACTTCTCTTTGTCACTCTAATGTTTCAGCACTTCTGAGAACACACTCTTTTTAAATTGCCACGTCAATGCACTGGTGGTGTTGAATAGTCACTGGATGACTGTCCTTTTTTGTGTCATCGGAAGGGACTACCTCGTTGTTCTGTGTCTCCAGAAGTGTGTTTGGTAGTACAACCCTGCTGAACCTCGGGGAATTCAATTACAACAAGACCAAGGAACAGCACAGCCGTAGTATCTGAGAGCATACGGTTACGTAGCCCTGCTCAAAACACTAAGGGACAGATTACGAGTCTGGTGGTCTTCGGAGGCGGATCCAGCCACTGCCGCATTCGCGGTCCGACCGCCCAAATACGACTCGGACAGTCGGACCGCACTAAGACCGCCGGCTCTGCCAGGGAGCCGCCATTCCCTGGCATAGGAGCGGTGGTCAGTGGCGACAATATGCTTGGCGGGACCGCCACAGTCCCGCCAAGCATATCACAAGTTTCCTCTCCGCCAGGCTTTTCATTGTGGAACCGCCATGAAAAGCCTGGTAGAGAGTAAACAAAGGGGCCCACTTGTGTCTCAGACATATGTGTATGCACACAGGGGGGCATAATATTTGCCCCCCTGTGTGCATGCACATAGGTTCCTGCACAGCATGGACTTACGAGTCCATGCCATGCAGGAACCTTGTGAGGCGTTCCCTTTGCAGTGCCTCTTTTAAAGGAACTGATGCCTTTTAAAGGCCACCGCAGGGGGAACCGCCATGCCACCCACCCGCCAGATTACAAATAAATCGTAATCTGGCGGGCGGGCAGTGCAAGGTTTGATGGTGCGGTGGCGCGGCGCACTGCTCTGCCAAAATCTCGTAATTTGGCCCATAGTGCTCCCTATGTGCTCAAACTCAGTGGCTGTGAGCTCTGGCAGTTGTTGGTGCTGTCAAGCCACGGCAACAGGGCCATAACATCCAGCAGTCACTGCCAACATTGCAAAGGAAAGAGAAATGTGTACTTTTCAAAGAGTGGCCATTTGAGAAAAGGGAACACTTCATGGATAAATGGCCAGGCTCCATGTAAGCGAGCAAGCAAGTTAAGATCAATCATTCTTCCATATACAAAACAGACTATGCAAGGCTGCAATGTCATTAGATCTTGACAGAAGCAGGTATTTTGGTGAAGTGATTAGCCTCTGATTGGCCCCTGGTGCCACAACCTTTAAACAACTGCTCCCATAGGTCAGGAATACCAAGACATCCAAGCCCAGGTGTCCAAGCAAAAGATGAAGAGAGCTAATGGTCACAGCCCTTGTCAACTTCTGTTTATCCTTGAGAAGACATAAGACCCACAGACCTCACTCTGTTTCTAACATCCTACCCTACTCCAACTACGCACTCTCTCTGCAAGATCCCATCAAAGCTGAACTTAGAGAAATGACGACTACGCACGCTCTCCAGGAGATTCCATCAAAGCAGAACTTAAAGAAAACGACGGTCAAGTGCACCAACGTTACTGAGGATCAGAAGTGGAGGAGCCTTCGCAGTACTTGCTGGAATACTGGTTCCACCAGTTGAGTTTCTTTGCCTATGCTACCTTCTATAATATATATGCACACTGCTGCAATATGTTAATCTTTAATGTGCCTGCATTATGCTGCTAGAAGTAGACATGTTAGGTTCATCTTAACTTTAGCTGTACTGTACAGATAGAATTAAAACTGTGAATCTAAACATTATCAATGCTGTTCTGAAAAGGTTAGTATGGTTACATTATTGTTCACGTAGCTGTACTGTACTGATAGAGGGGATGTTGTCATGCTTATTTTAACTTTGTGTTGCTTTGGGAGGGCTAAAGCTGTAATACTGTATTCATAATTTTTCTGTTTGGCAAATGTAATGTTACATTATTATTAAAGATGTTTATTTTGGGTGTAATGTGCTCATAAAGCTGTGGATGTTATGCTAATCTTAAACCTTCCTGTATTGGACTGGTATAATTAATATAGTAATAATTTAGAGGTCCCTGACTGCTGTGTTTCCTTGGATCCTTCTACTTGGCAGGGCATGACCACTTCCTGGGAGGGCAGCGGACACCAGTTGAACTTGGTGCCAAAAATGGCTGGAAGTGTGTTATGAGGTCCAAGTACATGTTGCACCATGAGGAAGTGCTCTTACGGGAGGAGAGGATTTAGCATGCAGTGCTTAGTGATGTGTGGAGGTGAAGTATGCTGAGGGTAAGAGTTGCAAAGGAGCAATTGTCCACAGAAGAGGTGGTATAGCGTGATCTCAGGGCAGGAAGGTGCAGAGAGGGGCTCAAATGTCAAACTAGTTAGTCAATGTTGCTTGCAGAGTTGAGAGAGGCACCAGCAGATAGGTGTTATCCGCTTTCCTGAGTGAGCAGATGTTGATCAGCAAGATATATAAGTAGTTTGTCCATATTTTCCCCTTTGCTTCCAGTATAAAATGCAGGAAAAAATAGAACATCCACTGTTTTTCTTCACAGTGGAAGTACCTTTAATATTCGAAGCTTTGAAGCTTTTTGCAGAGCAAAAAGACTGGGCTGCATGAGGATGTTATATTTGGCCATTGAGAGGGCGGGTGCCATTCTCCACTGCCGCCAATCTCACTGGCATCTTGAGGCTCTGACATTTGTTGGACATGCATCAGCTAGTACAGTAAACACAATGCATGTGGAGGAACTATCGATCTATGCCAATCTCATAACACATTTTCTGGCTTTCCAAACTCTATTTAAAGCCCTCTCCTAAACAGCCCCAGATTACTTGGACCTGCTTGCAATGGTCTCCATTTTATTGTATGTATTCCCCAGCTCCTACCAGTCCTCCTTCCTCTGCTTTTTCCCGTTCTCCAATGTCTCTGCCACTCTCCTTGTTAGCCAGTTCGGTGTCACCCTATCTGCAATACCATTGTGTAGTAAATTGGAGTATTAGTTGAGGGGGTTAACACCCACCTCAAATAATAATCACAAACCTTGTCAGGGTGAACCACAAAGGTGAATAAATAAACCTGTGCTTAACCTTCTGGTAGCTTGGCACAAAGCAGCCAGGATTAACATAAGACAATGTGTAAAGTATTTATACAGTACCCAACCAGTATTAAAGTAAAAACCAAAACCAAGAACAATAGAGTAAATGTTAATTAATTAAATGAACCCAAAAGGACAAAAATCTAATAAGGAGGACCAGAGATATGAATATTTAAAGGCTGAATTAAAAATAGTGCCAAAAACACAAAGGGCCAACCGTGGTTATCTGGGCGCACTAAACCAGGTCAAAGTCAAACATTAAGGCTGACCGTAATGGATCACCAGACGGATACAGGGACCAGGTAAAGAAAAAGTGGTCATTGATGATTTGTCAGCGGGGCATGCAGCAAGCTCGATCTGAATTGGGGCTTACCAGTGGCGGGTTGCTGAAGAGCAGGATTCCGGTTTGTTCAAAGATAAAGGTGGAAAAGCTCTGAGTGGGAGAAATCCATGCCCTGGAAGGCCTTGATTTTGTCAGGTTGCTGCTCGGCTTTGGACTCAATGAAGCCCTCTATGCTCAGACTTAGATACTTTTCTGGAAGACAGATCTCCTTCAGCATAGCTTACCTGCAAGCTGAGGCCGACCAGCGATTCAACGTCAATGGCTGCAGCTGTGATGGTGATCCCGGTTTCTGTTGGTTCTCCAGACAGAAAGTTGGCAAAAAGTTTCTAAGTCCCAGTGTTTGCAGTGTAATCAGTAGGAGTAAACTCTAACCCCTGCCAGATATCCAAGACTCGGGGGGGGGGGTTAGAACTCACTCTAAAAGAGGCCAACAGTAGAGTTCAGGGCAGGTCCAGTTGATGCTGGTCAACTTGGAAGTTGAGGGGGGGGGAGGCCTTTGGAAGCTTGTTGTGTACTTTAGACAGCAGGGCAGTCCATCTTCTGATTTTCCACAGGTTAATGGGTGTTCTTAGGAGGATTCCGGGGATGCAGTACTTTCTGTGTGTTTCACTGCAAACTATGTCACATTTCCCCTCTTTTCAGCTTTACATAAATCCAACTTTGCAGAACCTTTGTTCCCTTGGTCAGAGTTCCCTGTGCCCACCTAGAGGTATGGCTATGATAATGGACAAACTCTCCCCTGTGGTTACTCCAGACCAGTCGGTGCACCTCCCCTCTCCAAATAGGTTTGTAGCCAAGCTATCAAGAGAACAATGAAGCAGGCCTAGGTGTGAGCAATATCTGCCAGTGATGCGTTGGGCATCCTTTGAAACTATGGAAGGGGCTGGGAACAGGCACCAGTGCCATCCTGCTCAAGGAAGAAAAGCACCTCACCACAACCAAGCCCTTTGTCCACTGTCTGGGAGTAATCCATATCTCACCCCAGGAGAGCTATCAGCAGCCAGGTGACACTGGACACTGGGAAAGACCCCTTTGGATTAAGCAGGAAAGTGACAACTTTCTAAAAGAGTAATTTCAAAAATAGTAATATAAAATTTGGCTTGACCATTAAATTGGATTTAACATTACTAATAAATGGGTGCTTGAACCATTTCCCTAGCTACTACCAAACTGTATTTAGCACTTATTGTATGTAATAGTGTACACCATTTAGTTTGCGTGGCGAAAGGCTAATGGTGACAATGAAAATTGCACAAGTGCGTGTTAAAGTGCTGTAGTAGGCCGCAAATGCATGTGAAAATAACAGACTGAAGCTGCTAGTTTTATTTTACACTAAACTGAATCAAAAGAATAATCTTTTAAATTGTGCATAGATAAAGCTAGAAATTATGCATTACGTAGGGTATTTTATTAGCATGATTTTATAAATGATAAATAACACTTGTATTTGTCTTTCCTAGAAGTATGAATTTTATGCTCTGCAGAAAAGGCCCGAGAGTCATTTTAGAAAAATAAATGCGTGTTTAAAATGTGCAATAGAAGGGAGTCTGAAACTGTCCATCCTTCATGAGTCCTGTGTGCCTGCCAAAATTTGCGTGAAGGAAACAAAATTAATACAAGAGACAGGAACACTTCCTCAGTGAGCGGTGCATTTGAACAATCGAGGCACAAAAATTGATACATGACCGAGATGGAGGAAGCGTACAAACTGTGGAAGTTTGAAATTGTATTTCCGTGGCTGGAAGTTGATAAAATGAACAAAACGGACAATGGATTATTTGGTAGAGTTGTCACGTCAAGAGTGGTGTGATTGAACACCCCCTGTTTTAACTAATAGAATGAATTGTAAATTGCGTGTTATGACACAATGTGGGTTGGACTTTAGAGAATTTAGAGTATAATTTATGTACCCAGTGGGTGGGGTTTGGAAGGCGTGATTTCCTACTTTGTGAGAGTAGAGAGCTGTGTTGCTGTTTCCTAAATTCAATGGGCTGCTGAAACCTGAATCTAAAAAAACTTTGCTCCTTAACTCTTCTTGAGGAGCCTTGCTTACTCTCATGGCCAGAGGGTCGCTTTACAAATTTCTTGAACTTGGGTTAGTATGAATTTCTAAATTTGCATAACTACTTTGCAAATGACTTATGTATTTACTCTTTTGTCTCCACGCATTTCCACTCACTCAGGGGGATATTCACAAGAACGTGCGCTAAACATCTCCAAAAAATGTTAACGCAACTTTACACATCGCAGTCTATCGCGGGAAAATAACCCCGTGTTAACCTGGAATTCACAACACGGAGGTACCATGCGGTAGTCTCTCGAAAACGCGGCCAATGTCCGCGCTACAACCACCGTGACGGAGATAAAAACACAAACCCCAACACCAAAAAACGTGCGATGAGCCCATCCGCGATGAGGAAATCAGAGATAAGCAGCACCGGGCCTGCCATACACACACGGCAGGCGGGAAAATCACTACAAAAGTAGAAAAAACACACCAACACAAAATGACCAACACCGAAGCACCATGGAGGCAGCCGGAGCAGGCGCAGAGGACGAGCGGAACCCCACAAGCACCCCGGACGACCAGCCTGGGACCTCGGTGACAGGGAAGGGCAAGGACAAGAAGAGGAGGAAGACGAAGTTCAGTCCGCAGGAGAATAGGATCCTGGTCACGGAGGTGATAGAACACCATCAACAAATCTTCGTCGCCTCCAATGTGTCATTGGGCACCAAAAATGGATTATGGCGGTCCATCGTGGACAAGGTGAATGCCGTCGGAGAGCACAAGAGGTCAATGGACGAGGTCAAGAGGCGATGGATTGACATCAAGCTCAAAACCCAGGAGAAACTCGCAGGCAACCAGAAGGCAGCAATGCAGACTGGAGGTGGGAGCCCAGTGCCACAGCTGGAGCTGGATGACATGGA
This sequence comes from Calotriton arnoldi, assembly GCA_963921515.1. Lineage (NCBI taxonomy): Eukaryota > Metazoa > Chordata > Amphibia > Caudata > Salamandridae > Calotriton > Calotriton arnoldi. The sequence goes on from CAWUFW010020933.1 coordinate 19,970, forward strand.
GGAGCTGGTGTCGACAGTCATCAGTGTGGAGACCGTGGCAGGAGTCGGGGCAATGGACACTGCTCAACATGACACAACACAACAGCAACAGGGTGAGTAACCACCAGGTACTGGGGGGATGGGGGGAGATGGCCACAATGGCACACATGCACAATCAAGCAGAGCACAGTGCACACCCACAATGACTCTTGATCATGGCCCTGATCTACACACTGTCACAATGTACATTGCCATGCTGTCTGAATGTCAACATGTACCATGCGGCTACATACATGTGGACACATTGTACCACAGCATCTCCCCTTCACATTGCAGGGGCACCGTCAACACCTCCTGCAGAGCAGTCCCAGCCACTCTTCACTGATGATGAGGAGGACACCACCAGCATCGACACCCAAGCCCTCCAAGACATCATTGAACTCATCCGCCAATCACCTCCAGGACCAGGGCAGCCCAGCTGCATCGAGGAGACCCCACCCACTCCACAAACCACCCAGCAGGAGGCACCCACAACCCTGGCTGTCTCCCAAGACCCCCGAACAACACATGGCCTTCCAACGCCGTGTGTTGGAGGTCCAGAGGGAGATGGCTGAGCAGGTGTGGTGGGGTTCGACCTCATGGCTACCAAACTTGACGCCATCCATGGGTGTCTGAGTCCCATCAGGGACCACCTCCAGTCCCTAACGGACACCCACACGCCGCTCCATGGTCTCCAACGAGCCCTGGCTGACATCGCTGGAGTCATGACTCGGAGACAAGAACACCTGTCCGCTCAGAGTGGCTCCAACGATCTCAGCTGTGAGATTGCACACATGCGGAGGGTCATGGAGGACATGGTGCGGATGGAGGCGGAAAGGATGGCAGCCACCGCTGCACATCAGCAAAATGTAGCTGGGATCTACCATGCCCTGCATATCCTCATTATGGCATTGCTGCCACAAGGCGTGGCGCAGATGAATGCTGCTGCCCCTACAACATCCACATCTCCGCCTCCTGGTGTGTCAGTGCCTCACAGTGCGGCAGGCATTTCCACTCCGGCACCTGATGTGTCACTACCACACAGTGCGGCCGATAATCCACCTCCGGCCCCTGATGTGTCAGTGGCACACAGTGCCGCAGCCGGAACAGCACCACCCACAGGAGGGGCAGAGCACACATCCGAGGACGAGGACGTGGATGGGCTTGAGTTCAGAAGGAGGCACTAGCATTCATGTCCGCCACCTGGCCTGTTGCTGCTTGGTGCCGCACATGGCCCCATGACCTTCCACTGACCCCCGATACACTCTGCTGCACTCACCTTGGACCACGACATGGACTGTCATATCCTGTTTGGTGACCAATGACATGGCGACCACACTGCGGACTGTACCCTTCCTCTTCCGCTGTACTTGTCATTCCCCGATGGACTCTGGCTGGCCCTCCACGGGCCCATATTGTGAAGTGGGGTTGGCATGGCCCTGTACTGCTCCAGCTGCAAAACTCCACTGGATGTGCATTAAACATTCAGAAACGCACTGCTGTGTCATGTCTTACATCATTCATGTATGAATGTGTGGATGAATGTAGGGTCAGTGATTCCCCCTAACGTCAATGATGCTCATCTAGTGGGATTCCAGTCACAGTGTGCTACATTGCCGATTGCGTTCCGGGTGCCATAGACATTACAACAGGGACACACGCGTCAGTCACTTCCTTGTCCGGACATGGACTGAACCACGCCCAGAGCCCCCGAGTCATTGTTGGACGCCCTGCGCTGGTCCGGCGTACGCCATGCCAGACCACTCCGCTTACGCTCCGAGGGGGGGCCACATAGCTACAAGTCGCAGGTTTACAAGCTAGTGGTCTGCAGGTCGCTGGTCTAGTTGTCAGCATGTCACGGCCACTCCCTGAGGGCAGGTTTGCACACACACCACACACATCCGGCACAGGCGTCACAGGCCAGGTGACCCCGCCAATATAAGGGGCCGACAACGTCACATTCCCCACTGCCGGTGGTGACTGGATGACGGACGTTCCACGATTCTCAATCATAAAGGGCCCATGAGTTGTTACTCACGGGGTTGGTGGCACACGGAGCCTTGCGGCCGTCATGGGCCTACCACCACGTGGCGCTGACTGGGGTTGCACAGGGTTAGTGGCACCGAAATTGCTGAGCGGGTGTGCGGCCTGCGATGATGACGTGTGCACTGATGTGGTCTCTGCCATTGATGCCTCAGGACTCAGCGTCATGTGTGGGACCTGCTGGGCCGCGGTGCGGATCCGCATGATGTGGAGCATGCCATGGTGGTGGAACCTGGGCCTGGAGCTTGCACGGGCACGTGGTGTGCCCACTGGTGGACACACCGTTGGTGGCAGGTGAGCAGTGGGGTCTGGGTGCGCAAGTGCGGACAGCCAGCGCTGGCCGGCAGGAGGGGGTAGGGTGCGGCTGCATGTGTGCGCAGGACAGACAGGCATTGTTGCTGTGTGCAGTGAGATGGACTCTGCCATGATTGACTCTGGTCTCTATTACAGATTGCAGACCTGGTGGCTTGCAGTGTATACCGGCACGTGGTTGGAGACACACCGGTGGCAGCAGGTGAGCAGTGGTGCCTGGGTGCGCAGGGGCGGCAGTGTCCCTCCTTCTCTCTCTCTCCCTCTCTCTCTCTCCCTTCCTTTCCTTCTCCCTCTCTCTCTCTCCCTTCCTTTCCTTCTCCCTCTCTCTCTCTCCCTTCCTTTCCTTCTCCCTCTCTCTCTCTCCCTTCCTTTCCTTCTCCCTCTCTCTCTCTCCCTTCCTTTCCTTCTCTCTCTCTCTCTCCCTTCCTTTCCTTCTCTCTCTTTCTCTCTCTGCCTTTCTTTCATTCTCTGTTTCTCTGTGTCTCGCTCCTTTGATGTGTGCATGACACACGTTCTGAATTTGTGCTTTATTTTCCAGGCTGTGACATCAAGATTGTCCCGGACGGACCTGACTGGAGTCTTCCGCATTGGTGTTTTGTGTTGTATTCAATAAAGTTTTTGGTTGTTACTTCCATGATGAGTGACTGTTTCTCGTTCTTCTGCCCACACATGTGTTTCCTGTTGTCATTGTGCGACCTCATGCGCTTTTTGTGGCTCTTGTGTCGTGCAAGGTATGTGTTTGTCCCGGGGGGGTCTGTGGGGGGGGCGGGTCCTGGGGGTGGTGGCGGGCCTGGGGGTGGTGGCAGTGGGTGTTGTGGCCCTCATGGGTCTCGGAGATGCATGATCATTGTCTCCATGGCATCTGTGGGTCTTCAGATGTGGCTCTTGGCTGGGCTCCCTTTCATGCTGCAGGTAGTCGTCCTGCTCAACACCAGCAAAAGGCAGATGTTAATTCCCTGCTGCTACCGCAGCTTATCGCCTGTTTTTGGTTCGCATCGCAGATCTGGCAGTTCGTTGTGAAAGTGGTGTAGTGGTGTTTTCGTGTTTTTTTGCACGGGAACGCCTACTCTGCATCTCATTAGGGTTAGCTGGTGGTGTCACCCGTGGAGGTAAATTTTGCTGCAGTTATCGCGGGAATACTTGCGTTGTCTGCAGTTTGCAACCGCTTGTGAATGGGGCGTTAAATCTGTCTCCACTTTTGATGCGTTAAGGTGGCGATAACTCGGCGATAAGTCCTTGTGAATATGCCCCATCAGAGCGCTGCATTTGAGATGTTCTTATGTCATTTCCAATGATGTTTTCTCTTGTGTGGTGATTGATGATTCGAGTTGTATTGTACTTGATGAGCAATCACGTTATTATAGATAAACATTATTAACTCATAAATGAATGAGTTTGTCTTTATTTAGTGTTATTGACTGGTTATATAAAGAGTGTACAATGGTTTATTTCTAGAGCCAAATATTATTTTGCCAAACCCTGATTACATTATAAAGATTGCATCGCCACAAAAAGGTTATTATGAAGATGATATGGTAATGAAGATTTGGTAAGTTTGGTTTACACTCACCCAGCATGAAAGGGACTTGTAGGGTATTAAAATGGGTCCAGGTGATGAAAATTATTTAGTCCCTGATCACTGGATCACCCTTTTCTTGAAGAACCCAGCTGATCAGGTCCAACTGGACTTGCCCTGGAGCCTGCTGGTGGTTGTTGCTGGTGTGAATCTTGACCCTCAAGCTTTGTTCCTGCGGTCCTGGGACCCTTGACTGTATAAAAGTGTACTCCTCATAACAGCCTGAAAAAACGCAGACTTAGAAACTTTTTGGCTTCAAAGACATCTTGAAGATTGGGACAAATCTGGCAAGTTAACCCAACAAAGCTGTATCACCGCTGGGCCAATAATTCAGGTTGCTTCCACTTGGCTCTTTCCATCAGTTTCAGCAGGACATCACTTAGAAGGTATCTGGCCTCATAGATCCCTGTTCTGCTTCAGCTTGCAGCCATGCCCTGAAGGAGGAATTTGAGCCTGAATGTAGAAATATTTCCATGGTGAAGGTGCCACAAGTATCAGGCCATTCAGGAACCTTCCTCGGGTGCGCCTTTTAAATTTCTTCTACTCCTCTTGGCTTTTCCACCAAAGTTAGCGACTTCACATGGACCTTGTCCGAAAGCTATACGGCCTCATTGATCCCCTCTCGGCCATAGCCTACTGCCTTGTCCCGCTAAGGATTTGTGACTTCCATTTCAGAGACTAAGGGCCTGACTATGACTAAGGCAGTCTGATGAACTGCCGTAGCCACAGTGGCGATGCGGGCACTGCCACACTGGCGGTCGGACCGCCCCATTACAAGTTGGGTCATCGAATCTCCATGGGACCACCATAACCGCCAGGGTTCAGAGATCCCTGGCGGAATTGCAGCAGTCTGGATGCCACAATATGCTTGGAAGTGCCACTGCAGCACCACCAGGCATATTATGAGTTTCCTATCCGCCATGGTTGTCATGGCAGTGAGCCCGCCATGAAAACTGTATGGAGAGGAAACAAAACCTACAGGCCATGGGGTGCATGCCCGGGGGGCACATGTTGCCCCCCCCTGTGTGCATGCACCCCAGTTCCTGAACGACATGGAATGCAGAGGCCATGTCATGCCGGAACTGCTTTTGATGCTCCCATTGCGGTGCCCTTTTTTAGAGGCAACGCCGTGGGACCACCAAAGAAACACCTGCCAGACACGAGAAAACTCGTAATCTGGCAGGCGGTGCTCACACAGCTTTGGCAGTGGGAGAGCTGGGCAGCGGTGAGGCACCCCGCTCACACACCTCCAAAGTTGTAATCAGGCCCTAAGTCAGAAGGTAAAACTTTTGATTGGAATGTACCTGGTTTCTGTAGCCGACCTGCTATCCATCACAGTCAGCCTTAAATCACGCCTAGGTACTGGTAAAACGCAACCAGATGGCAGCATTTGGCTCTGAACGCTTTTGCACTATTTTCATTTAAGAGATTAAAAACCGATGTCTCCATTTTCCCTTATTGGATTGTTTTATTTTGTTGTCATATTGTACATTAAATTATTCTCTATTGTTATAAATTGGAGTGGGAGTTTTTTGTTGTATTTTCGATTTTGTAACTGGTTTGGTACTTACCTTCACATTTTCTTTAGTTAAGCCTGTCTGTTCTGTGCCATTGCTACCAGGGGGTGAGCTCAAAGCTGTGGAGCACCATCTCTCCACAACTAGCAATCCACTTCCTCACTGTGTGACTTTGGGGAGTTTAACAAAATTGTTGCCACCCTTTTGACACTCTCTTGGAAACACTCAGTGCGAGTCGCACGGACGCGTACCCACTGTAGGGGGCCCCCCTGTTCGCGACGTGCCCATTCAGTCAATGGGAGCCTGTGTACGCGTTGTACGACCGGCTCCCATTGACTTCAATGGGAGTCCGACCGAATCAAGTCGGGCAGCATACGGCCGCATCGTACTCGCTCGGTCGGACTGGGGGAGTCCGGCTCGGTCGGAAATCTCTCCGGATCCGGCTCGGTCGGAGAGCTTTCCGACCCAGATCGGAATCGGCCCCTAAGTGTCATAATTATGGAATAATGTGCATAACGTACAGATGTCCACAATCATAAGTACTATCCAGACAAATACAAATGTGCAGCCCCAGACCCTGAGGATAAAGGTGTGCATTTTCCACTATCTTCAGGTGAATTAGAGTTATTTGCCGAAAAGCATTGCAGAACTAGGCCCAATAATGGCAATGACGATTTCTCTCTCTTAACTCTCCACTTAACTCAAATATCCCTCATTGTCTGGCTTTTGTTTACTCTCCTCCACTTTTATTATTTATCATTTTCTCTCCCTCTTCCTCCTCTGCTCACACATGCTTGTACTATCTCTGTCTCTCTATCTATCTCTCTATCCCTCTCTCTGTCTCTCCATTTCCCAATTCATGCCTTTCCTATTTTGCTCTCCTTCGCTCTCTGTCTCTGCGTCTCAGCCCCTCTTACCCTTTAGCCCCACTTCACTTCCTCCCATCACCTTTACACATACTTCCAACACAATTTCTCTCTTTTTTTAGGCTCCTTTTACCAAATTATTTACCGTCTCGGACATTTAAGTCTTGTGCAAAATTTCTTCAACAGAATTTCTGATTGTTCCGGGTTGGTCCTGAAATTTTGTTCCCAATTTTATAGTTTTAAATAAACCTAAGAATAAGCAATAAAAGGAATAGTTTTTTGCTCTATTTCACCCATTTGGACAGTTTTTGTCAAGTTGTAAAATGTAAAAAGAGCGAATAAGTACAGTTATGGTCAACCTGGACACATTGTTAGTGTTAAAAAAGAACAGAAATAATATTGAAAGCGTGTTAACACTACTGCACAACTCAAAAGCAGGCCCCTTGATCATGGCATACGCCTTATTGAACAATATCCCCGTGACATAACATTACTGATATATCTGAAAGTGGCCCGTGTGATATATTTAAAGTAAATGCGAGCGACAACAGCTGTATATCATAATTAGATCCCAAGACAGAACGGAGCTGAAAAACATGACACCTTAGTCAACTGAGCAAACTTCTGATGTCATTGAAACTTCACAAACTTTTTTATAAAGCCCTATTGTACAATCTCTTCCCCAAAGAAATAAGCATAAGTCATAAACACACTGACCTGTAGGTTTGGTAGATTAAGAAGTGAAATGAGTAAACGCTGCTTTGCTGAACTTTAATTGAAAACTGTAGGCCAGATATTCAAAAAAGTCACGGAACAAAGCGCAGCAGGCAAAAATACTGCACTGCATTGCGTGACAGGGAGGGAGAAGGAGAGCATCATATCTACAGAGATATGGCTCTCTCCTCCCCGCTCCATAGCGCTGGGGCTGAGTTCAGCAGCCGTGCGCCAGGCACAAACCTTAGCGCCATAGTGCTAGTGTGTGTGCCTGAGTCTACCATAGGATTTGTACTGGAAGGATGCTCTTCCAGTACAAAATACTACACATAGACACACTTTAAAATGTTTCCAACTTTGTGCTGTGCTACACAGTACAGTATGCATGCAAAGTCTGAAAAGAATGGAGAAAGAAAAACATTTCTCCTCTTAACGTCTCCTTTTAAATGGTGCCAACTATTGACGATAAGCCCTGCCTACTATTGTTTGTAGATAGGGTTTTGCGTCCAAAGGCATGGGTGGTAGCATGGAAACGCCCATGTACCACCCATGTAACGCCCCCTTGGCGCTAAGTAATGCAAAGCAGTGCTTTGCGCTGCTTTGCGTTACTTTAAGGATACTTTCCAGCGCAAAACAAGTTTTGCACTGCAAAGTAAATTAGGAAAAAAGAGTTTGTGCTGGTTAGCATCTCTTTTGTGACACTAACCCAGCGCAAAATGTTGGTAAATCTACCCCTCAGAGTTCAATATCAATATATATATAAATGGAATGATTAAAGAAAAGAAATGTTCACATGAGCACCAATGATTCATAATGTACAGAAATATGTTTTTCTCCTTGTTAGAGAACGGTTGGCAGTGTTCGTAATTGCGTCTCATTTATTGCCTGCCTTCAAAATTTTTATTGCTTTACATTTTGGAATGTTGCCTGGCTGGTGCGTCTGTGCTTGTTGTCTGACCTTATGTTTCCCCATCAATGTCGCTTGCAACTGTTCTGTGCTTTGTGTTGATGTTATTTACTTCTTGCTATAATTCATGTTAAGGCCACTGATTTTAAACGTTTGCTTAGCCACCTTTATATCCCCAAAAACTCTTCATGAACTCCAAGGAAAGCTTTGATTGCCACCAATCATTTCTGTATTCACAGAATTTGAAGTGGCATCTGATTATGCTCATGCCAAGATGTTATAGTTAATGGAACAGCACATACTGAAGAACATATGCCACCCAGATGACGTTTGATGCTGCACTAGATAGTTCCCGGTTATTCCTTGTTCAAAGGAAGATTTATTATTCTGTAATCACTTTCTAAAACCCTTTGGGATCAAGATAGACGGTTTCATGTGAGCTGGGACTTGGATGTTTCCTGACCTCCATCTTGAAAAGCATCATCAGCTCTGTTTCTAAGCAGGAGATTTGGCAGTGGGCATATTACTCTTCAGGTGATGACACTGCATGCAATATGTCACTGATTTGCTGTTTGACTGAGGAAATAAAACTGAATGCAATTTCAGAATGGGAGCAGTGAAGAATTTAATGTTTTTGTATTTCTGGCAGAGGTGTGCCTTGAGGCATGTTTTGCCTGTCTGGCCTGTTCTGTACTTTTTCTACCAGTGAACTTGCCATAGACTCAAATGAGGATATGTCATACAGTTGTTTTAAATCACTAAGGATGGATCGAGCCTCTGTTGAAGAGGCCGTGGTGTACGCCACTCATGGTGATTGGTGGCTACTCACCCACCAGACTGGGAGATATGTGCCATCTGTACCACAGTGAGAGGGTCTACTGACCCTCTTGTGGAAAATGCTCCTAGTCCCCCATAACAAGGGGCAATAATTTCACCCCGAGTGTGTGTGCTGTAGTTGTGATTGTCTGTATTTGTATGTACGTGACTGGGAACCTTGTCAGAGGTGAATGGTGCCCTCTTTTGCTGCACAAAATGGATTTCCCGTTCAGTCTGGTTCCATCCTGATGGACATTACAGCTTGCAAGTAGTAAGTAGTTCCCATCTTTAACAAGCATTGGCATAGCCAATAGGTCTCGCTTTTGGGACCTTATAAGTATTTAGTTATGCAGCATAATATCCTTGGTGCAACAACATCAACTGTTTAATGGCTAAACACTTATAAGGTCCCAAAGGCGAGACCTATTGGCTATGCCAATGCTTGTTGTTACTGGGTCTTGAAGCTCGGCTTACGGCACTGTAATTGAATATTATAAATAAAAAGAAACTAAATTCTGAACCATTTGTTGCCTGAGAGTCAAACTACCAGTTCCCAGTCAGAAACCTCTGAGGTATTTAAATGACTTTTAGAAAAATGTCTGATGCTCTGAAGAACTAACGCCAGCAGGGTGAACGTGTCTCCCCCCCCCCCACACATGACGGGTGCAACAATAACACTGGGCATTCATGGATCGCCAGCATTTAAAAACAGAGTTATTTCCCATCTCAGTGTTACTAATGTTATCTACTTTAAATGGGTGAAAAGCTGGCACAACGCACTGCTGTGATGTGATCATGGAACCAGCAGATTTCTGCACTGGTGACTCAACCCACTGAGCTGTCTTGCCATTTAAAAGGTTCATTTTCTCATAAATTCCTGCCAAAGAGAGGACCCCCTTGTGGAGTTTTTGACATTTTAAATGTAAAAGATGTTGACTGAAAGAATAGGCACATAAGTGGCCTGCCTACTGTGCCTGACCGAAGGTGAACCGCTTCTGGGCGCTACTGCGTGGATTAATGCTCTAAAAAGGTGACAAAACTTCGGCACTGAAATTGTAAGTGCGAGGCTCATCACACCTAGTCAGTGCGCATCAGAGCTGGTTCGATAAAGAACAGCGTTGTGCTGCATCATGTTATGGCAATGAAGGACTATATTATGCCAATAAAACTCAGCATGGCTCTGCGGACCTGGACACGTTGGGATTGTAGACAAGCATAACAAGCATTGCTTAAAAGCGGATGCCCATTCTCAGCGAGTGTGCTCAGACAGAGTGATGCGCGGCCGTGAAAGTGACGCGGCCACCCGTAAAAGTGAAACTGATCGCGATCAAGTGAACATGAACAAAGGGGGGCGGGAAGAAGGGGAACACGAACAGGAAAGATCAAAGAGCAAGGGGGTGGAGGAGAATGAAAAGGAAAATGAAGCTGACGAGGGGCCGCCCGTAAAAGTGAAACTGATCGCGATCAAGTGAACATGAACAAAGGGGGGCGGAAAGAAGGGGAACACGAACAGGAAAGATCAAAGAGCAAGGGGGTGGAGGAGAATGAAAAGGAAAATGAAGCTGACGAGGAGGGAGTGGGAGAAGGGAGGGGGTAGGGGAGGGGATTCATGCACTGTAAGGCTGTAAGGCTTAATGAGCCATTACAGAAAGCCAGATGGCAGCTGTGCACGTGCACGCGATCGGGAACGCAAGCTTGAGGCCAGCAAAAGCCTCTGGCAGCACTTTGAAAAGCCACCTACTAAATGTCTCGCAGCGCATGCGCTGGCTCAGGCAAGACCTAAAAATGGGGGAGAGATAGAGATCCCACTATAGTTTCAAAGCAGTCAAAGAGGCGCAACCACGAGTAGGGCACAGAATACAATCTGACAACCACACAAACATATTGACTGTGACACCATGCAAAGCATTTCCTACTGTTTGAGCCAGGTTGTACGTTAACACTGTCTCTATGAGTTACGTGCACAGTATTTCTTCATAGGCTGACAAGTGCTTCTCAAATGACGTTTGATTGAACTCTATGAGTTATGCACACAGTACTCCTTCATAGGTGGCTGACAAGTGCTGCTCAATCAAACGCCCATTTGAGCTCAACCAAAGGGCTGGGCCAACAACCCTTTTTCCATACTCCTTTTTTCATTTTTGTTTTTTCTGATTACATGAGCCTGGCAAATAATTTGAGTGGTCTCTAGCCACACATGTAAATAAGTGATCAATAGAATGAATGGACTGCGCTGACCTAAGTTTGTGCTTTGAGGGATGGGAAAGGGCTAGCGATTAGCTTGAAAAAGTCTCAACAACCTCAGGTAATGTAGCTCAAGTTCCAGAAGAAAATACAGACGAAATAGATATCTAAATGGCCAACGTTGCTCTATCCCACAGGATCACTGACACAAGTCTGCAGTCTACCTTTCCTGCCAGTACCTGCTGAAGTGTGTGATACTGCTGTGGTGCGGAGTGATACTGCTGTGGTGGTGCGGAGTGATACTGCTGTGGTGGTGCGGAGTGATATTGTCTTGGCGCTGAGTGATGCTGTGGCGGTGCTGAGTGATGCAGTTTTGGCCCTGAGTGATGATGTGGTGTCGCTGAGTAAAGCTATGGTGGTGCTGAGTGACGTTGTGGCGGCGCTGACTGATGCTGCTGTGGCGCTGAGTGATGCTGCGGCGGCGCCGACTGATGCTGCGGCGGCGCCGAGTGATGCTGCGGCGGCGCCGAGTGATGCTGTGGTGCTGAGTGATGCTGTGACGGCGCTGAGTGATGCTGCGACGGCGCTGAGTGATGCTGTGACGGCGCTGAGTGATGCTGCGACGGCGCCGAGTGATGCTGCGGCGGCGCCGAGTGATGCTGCGGCGGCGCCGAGTGATGCTGCGGCGGCGCCGAGTGATGCTGTGGTGCTGAGTGATGCTGTGACGGCGTTGAGAGATGCTGTGATGGCGTTGAGAGATGCTGTGATGGCGTTGAGAGATGCTGTGATGGCGTTGAGAGATGCTGTGATGGCGTTGAGAGATGCTGTGATGGCGTTGAGAGATGCTGTGATGGCGTTGAGAGATGCTGTGATGGCGTTGAGAGATGTTGTGTTGGTGCTGATTGATGCTGTGCTGGCTCTGAGTGATGCTGTGCTGGCTCCGAGTGGTGCTGTGGTTGCGCTGAGTGATGCTGTGGTGTTGCCGAGTGAGAGATAGAGTGAAGATATAATGCCCAATTAGAGAGGGTGGTGAGAGAGAAAGAGAGAGAAAGGGTGTACATAGAATAAAGAGTGGAGCGGGATAGAGAGAGAGAAAGAAGGGGAGAGAGAGTGAATGAAGGAGTTTGAAAGAGAAACAGATAAAGGGGTGAGAGAGAATGAAAGGCTAAAAAAGATAGAGGGAGAGTTAATTAAGTAGAGAGAGAATTAGAGAGGGAGAGAGAGAGAGACAATAAGAGTGGGGGTGTGGAGTTTAAATAGAGTGAAGAAGTGACGCGGAAAAAGTAACCTTAAATATAGCTTTGTGCTTTGCGCGAATAAAAAAAAAAAACAGTGAGAGACAAAAATACTGGTAATTAGGCTGTGACTCCCAATATAAAACAAATAGCGATATAAGGTGAAATTAACCCACCGAAGCAATATTTCTAACTAGACAAAAAAAAGCTTGCATTTCAATGCTAATCGCTGTTGTTTGAATGTGACTGTAGTCCAGGGCCCTCAGTTGGTAATGTGAGCTGCTGCGATTGAAACATCAGAGTCCAGAGAGTTAATGAGCCATGACGAGGAAATGAGGAAGAGATAGGAAACCCACATGGCAGCTGCGAGTGCACGCCATCGTGAACTCAAGCTGGTCGCCAGCCGGAAGCCAGTGTTTGCACTTCCAAAACCCGCTTACTAAATCTCTCGGCCAGACCAGCGCAAGCGCTGGTGCAGGCCGAGACCTAAAAATGGAAGTGGTGCGAGTTGTGATGCAATGTGGCAACACAGGGTGGCATAGAGTACACCAATGAAGTGAGTCACAAAGTTATCACAGTTGAGATAGGATAATCATCATGAGTAGATCAGTATGAGCTCATCTCCAAGATGGTTAGATATACTGGACTGTGGGGGTGGAGTATCCGAGTGCAGAGCAGTAAAGGAGAGGGGCACTGTATGGTTACAGAAAGCTTAGCTGTTTCCATCTAGATGCCAACACAATGTAACAGAAGACGCCCCTGGCTGACCCCATTAGCAGCACACCCAAGTGTGGTTTGCTAACATGCACAACTTTGTCACCTACTCACTGGTTGGTACTTATTGAACACAATTACAGGACGAGTACTTGACTTGTCTATGCAGTAGGGACGTGCGCCCTCTGCAGGCCAAGACATTGCAGCCCTGAAAGAGTTCTAGAGCAGAACGGTTGCTTTAGGGGGGGGGGAGAGAGAGAGAGCACAGCACCACGTGGGATAGTAGCTCATGAAAGCGGCCAGGAGAACAACTGCTCTCCAGCAAAAACAATCATTTGACACGAGCAGTGGGTCCAGAGCATAAAGCTCAATGTAGCATCTTGCAACGTTCAGGCGACCATGCAGAACGCAATATTATTATTAACGCCAACAACCTTGATTAGCGCACACCTTGTAACATTTTTAAGTAGACAGGGAGATAACAAAAGCTAATTGTTAGACTTGGCATCTTTTGGCGTGTTTCCCCTGACTTTTTGCTTTCTGACCTCCCGGTTTTGACTCTGTTTTTGCTGGTGTAATGATTCTGCGCACTTTCCTCACTGCTGTCCAGTGGGAAAGTGCAAGTGCTCCTGTATAAAATGTGTTATGGATTGGCGTTTCCATGATTGGCCTATTTGGTTTATGTGTCAGTCCCTTGTAAAGTGCACTGCGAGTGCCAGGGCCTATAGACCAAATGCTGTTGGTGGGCTGCAGCACTGGATTGTGCCACCCACGCAAACAGCCCGTAAAGTGTAACTCGGGCCTGCCATCGCAGAGCCGGTGCGCAGCCTGGGGCTGCCATGTCGACTTGGCAAGTGCACACACTTGCAAGTCCCTAAACCTTCCCTTTTCTACATGTTAGTCACCCCTAAGGTAGGCCCAAGGTACCCCTGTGGGCAGGGTGCGTTGTACGCGAAAGGTAGGACATGCCCTGGTGTGTGCGGCATGTCCTGATAGTGAATTACAGCCTAGTTCGTTTTTCACTATTGCAAGGCTACCTGTTCCCCCTAGGCCAGGACGGGCAGTTTTGATTATTACAGCTTATAATCCTAACTGACCCCGGGAACATGGTAGAAATTCGAGTTTAGTATGCCTGGACTCAGAATGATAAAATGCATCTTTTAGTGAAGTTGGTTTTAACATTCTGTGTTTGAAAATACCACTTTTAGAAAGTGGGTATTTTCTTGTCTAACCATCCAAGCCTGCCTCTGCGAGGTTGTGTATTCCTTGTCTGGAGTGTGAGTGACAGGGGCTGGGGGATGCCAGGAGACAGGGTGAGTCAGCACAGGGCTGAATAGCCAGATCTACATGTAGATGGGTGGGAGGGGTCGCACCTGGGCCCTGAATAGGACAGTGCCTTCCCTCCACAATGCTGGCTCCTCCTCCTGTGGTGCGTCTGATGTCCCTGGCCTACTCACTGAAAGAAGGGACGGAGACTTGTCAACAAAGTGCTCCAGAACTGGTTTGGACTAGGCAAAGGCCTCTCTGCCTTCAGAGAACAAAGGAATTTGGGATATAAATATTGGGGCCCTGACCCCATGAATTTAGATCTCGCTGGAATCAAGGAAGCTGCCAAGACGAAGAGCTGGAAGAGCTGCCAGGAGGAGTACTGCCCCTTTGCTGTGTTGTTGCTTTGTTGGGTTGGCCTGCAGTTGCTGCTTCTGTCTTGGGCAGTGAAAGGACTGGACTGAACTTTCTCCAAACTTGTGCTGAGTATCTCCAAGGGCCAGAAACCGAGCTGGCCTCCTGTTAAGAAGTCTCAGGGACTGCAAAGACTTCACAAGCCTCTGGGTACCGCTTCTGGAACGCTGTTTCAGTTGCCACAGAGGAAGGGAACCGCAACCGACTCCGTCAACCGAATCCATCCCTGGCCGGTGACCTGTTTGCACCGCAGACCGCATCGCCCCGCTTCACATCGCAACCCTGGTCTCACCGTGGGCGACGTCCGATGCCGCCTACATCGAGCCGCTGCTTGCACCGTGAACTGTGGGCACCGCAGTTCGCATCGCATCGCTTCACTGAACCAACCGGACCCGACCGACGAGGTCGCTGCAACTGGCTCAAGAGTCGAGACCGCACCGCATTTGGGGCACCGCTCGCACGTCTGCGACGCACCGCTCCGACTCGCACCGCTGTCCGACGCCAGCTCCCGCACTCCGGCTAGGTCGCCTGCATCGCAACCTGTCAGCACCGCATCGAGCATCGTCTCACCCTGCATCGCACGCCTTGGACTCACCGACTCCGTCTGCACGACGCTCATCGAGCCACTGCCTGCACCGCATCGAGGGACACCGCACCTTGCATCGCTCCGTCTTGCACCGCAACCGCGACGAACGCCGACCGGCTCGTACACTCCGTACCAGCCACAACGAGAAAAGGTACTGTGACTGAGTCTGTTCATGACTCTGCTGGCCCGTATCGACGCGGTCGGCTGGAACTGTTAGACTCTGTGGTTTTCAGCATCACGGTAGGCTCGGACGGAGCTACCGACTCGTACGAACTTTGCTTTTGTGCTATTCCTGCAAAGTAGAAGTTACCGTATCAAGTATTCATTCGTAAAGTATAGTATTGTGGATTTTTGTCGTCATTGGTCTAGTCTTGAGTATATAAAATATTGGTTCTTTTTCTAAACTGGTGTGGTGTCCGTTTGTAGTGCTTACACTGTATTACTGTTGGTTATGTGCAAATGCTTTACACACTGCCTCTGAATTAAGCCTGACTGCTCGTGCCAAGCTACCACGAGGGTGAGCAGGGGTTACTTCACGAGTGTAACAACCCTTACCCTGACTAGGAAGAAGGGTCCCTACTTGGACAAAGGTGCAAGCCCTTGCCAACTAGAGATCCCATTTCTAACATTGGTTGTCAGCGGTGAGGATAGGACTTGTGTTTGCACTTGACTTACAGTGATTGGTGTGCACTACTACCATATCGCAGACCATTACGTACCACATACTGGTTCTTTTTCTTTTGGCCTATTTTTGATCTTGCCAGTTTTCAACTCACTACTTTTGTCATGCCTGAATCAATTGCATCATCCGTTGCATCCCTGGAAGTTATCTTTGAGGAGGATAGGTTGGAATCCTACGCCGTAAAGGAGCTACGAGCGATTTGTAAAAACCTGAAAGTCCAAATTAAAGGCCTCACAAGGAAGGAGGAGCTACAGAAGGCGCTGAGGGCCTGGGTAGCAGCCAGACATGCCAATGGGCAGCCTGGTAATCTCAGTGAGGAGGTGGAGGAGCCTATTTCCAGGGTGGATGTGCTTTTGGGTAGGGGGAACCCGCCAGGTCAGGCAGCAGCAGTCTGTCCCCAGAGGAGCTGGAGGACAGGCGGGAGGCAAGGCAGTTTGAGCTGCAGAAGCTCAGGCTGGAGAGTGAGCGGGAGGAGAAGCGGTTGGCCATAGAGGAGAGGAAGATGCTCTTAGAGCATGAGAGAGAACTGAAGGAGCTAGAACTTAGGAGTAAGTCAGGCTCAGATGGTGGCAGCAATTCGTCCAGAAAGGCAGACAGGATTGTGCACATTCCCAAGAACGTAGGCAAGGAGTTCAAGAAAGGGGATGACATACAAAGGTGGTTTCAGGGTTACGAGGCAGCCATACACATGAATGGGGTCCCTGAGGAGAATTGGGGAGCAGGATTGTGGCCACTTTTCCCGGAAGAAGCAAGGGATGCTCTGATAGCTTTGGGTAAGGGGTATCACCTCACCTATGCTGACATGAAGGATGCCCTTCTCACAAAGTATGGTCTTACTCCTGAAAAGTACAGGGATCAGTTCAGGTCCAGTAAGAAGTCTGATGCCAACACTTGGTTGGAATGTGTGGATGTGTTCTGCAGGTCTCTGGATGGTTGGGTGAAGGGCAGTAGCGTAACAGATTTTCAGGGGCTCTACAACTTGATTGCATGGGAGCACTTGTCTAGTCTATGTTTTGCAGATCTGCGCCAGCACCTAGTGGATAGTAAGCAAACTGACCCCAGGAAGCTTGCTATGGAAGCGGACCGCTGGGTGAGTACCAGGGTCCACAAGAAAGCGTTTGGGGAGACTCAGCCAAAGGTGGGCAGGGTCCCCAGCAGAAAGGTGGGGGGACAAGGGTAAAGCACAGGAGTTCTCTAAAGGGCCCCAAACTAGTACCCAGGGTAAAGGTTCCCAGCCCCCGGCGATAAGAAGAAAGGGGTCTCCACAGGAAGCCTGTTGAGACCGGCCCCCGCAAGTGTTATGCATGTGACCAGGTAGGTCACTTTAAGGGGGACCCCAAGTGCCCGAAGGGGACACAGCCGCCCACCGGTGGACAGTCCAAAGTGTTGGCTAGTGTAGCGCTTGGGGAGGAGGGGTGCCCACAGGAGGGTGGGAATCCCGCAGAAATGACCCTTGTCTCACTCGGGGACAGTGAGATGGTCCCAGGAAACCAGGTGCCCCCTAACACAAAGAAATGTAGCACCTGGGTGACCATTAATGGGAACAGGGTAGAGGCTCTCAGAGATACTGGAGCCAGTGTGACCTCAGTCCGGTGTCACCTGGTGTCTGAGAAGCAAGTAGTCCCAGGAGCATTCCACCAAGTAGTTGCTGTCGACAACTCTGAGCGCCAGTGTATGGTGGCGCAGGTTCCCTTTGAATGGGGGGGTCTCAGGTCCCTTGAGGGTGGTTGTGAGCCCTACCATGCCTGTAGATTGTCTGCTAGGAAACGACCTGGAGCAGTCCTCATGGAAGGAGGTTGAGCTCAGGTCTCACTTGGAAGATGCTTGGGTTGCCAGAGTGGGCATGCGTGTCTACTCGGTCAATGGCGGCCAGAAAGGGTGATCAAGAGGACTTGGAGCCTGAAACAGTGGCCCAAGTCCCTGCCAAGAGAAAGGGCAGGGGCGCGGGAAACCAGCCCCCGAAGTTCCCACGGACCCGGAGGAGGCGGACCTCGAGGGGGACGCCCCGGTGCCTACAGGGGAGCAGGTAGCCGAACTGGGAGACATCTCTGAGCTGACCCATTGGCAGCAAGAAGGGGGTCCCACCAGGGAGGAGTTCTGCAGGGAGCAGAACGAGTGCCCTACTCTGGAGGGTCTACGGCGGCAGGCTGCAGACCAGGCAGCTGGTAATCAGTCCGGGTCACATCTGATCTACTGGGAGAGTGGTCTCCTATACAGTGAGCCTAAGGTTGCTGAGCCTGGGTCAGCCCGTGTGCTGGTGGTACCCCAGCGCTTCAGGACCTTCCTACTGGGTCTGGCTCATGACGTGCCTTTGGCAGGACATTTGGGGCAGGACAAGACCTTTGACAGGCTTGTCACCCACTTCTTTTGGCCCCAAATGCGAAGGCAGTCAGATGCACACTGTAGGTCTTGCCAAACTTGCCAGGCAAGTGGTAAGAGTGGGAGGAAGGTCAAAGCTCCTCTCCAACCTTTTCCTGTTGTTGGAACACCCTTTGAAAGGGTATGGATGGATATAGTGGGGCCTCTGGATCCCAAGACAGCCATGGGCAACAGGTACATCCTGGTCTTGGTGGACCATGCCACCCGGTACCCGGAGGCAATCCCTCTCAGGACAACGACGGCGCCAGTGGTGGGCCGGGCAATAATGGGGATCTTTTCCCGTGTGGGATTCCCCAGAGAGGTGGTTTCTGATAGGGGGAGCAATTTCATATCGAAGTATATGACATCCCTGTGGAAGGAGTGTGGTGTAACCTACAAGTTCACCACTCCTTACCACCCACAAGGAAACAGTCTGGTGGAGAGATTCAACCAGACCTTGAAAGGCATGATCAAGGGTCTAACAGAACCCATGAGGCGTAAGTGGGACGTCCTCTTGCCATGCCTACACTTTGCGTACAGGGAGGTGCCTCAGAAGTCTCTTGGGTACAGCACCTTTGAGCTCCTGTATGGCCACCCTGTCAGAGGACCTCTGAGTTTGGTGAAGGAAGGCTGGGAGGCGGCTCCCAGGAAAACTCCCCAGGATGTATTTAGCTACATGCTGGCCTTTAGAAACCAAACTGCCCGCTTCAGGAAACTCGCTCAGGCGAACCTAGAAGCAAGCCAGGAAGAAATGAAGAGATGGTATGACCAGAACGCCACTCTGGTCGAATTTCAACCTGGGCAAAAAGTGTGGGTAATGGCCCCAGTGGCACCTTGTGCCTTGCAGGACAAGTGGACTGGGCCATATGAGGTAAAGGAGCGCAAAAGTGACGTCACCTACCTGGTGGATTTGCAGGCTCCAAGGAACCCTTTGAGGGTCCTTCACGTGAACCGCCTCAAGCCCCACTTCGAGAGGTCCGAAGTGAGTATGCTCTTGGCGACAGATGATGGGGTGGAAGAGGAGAGTGAGCCTCTCCCTGACCTCCTGTCTACCAAGGAGCATGATGGGTCAGTAGAGGGTGTGATCCTCTCCCCTACTCTGACTCAGGAGCAGCAGGGGGACTGTCGCCAGTTGTTGGGACAGTTCGCCCCACTGTTCTCTCTGACCCCCGGTGTTACTCACTGGTGTACCCATGACGTGGACACTGGTGACAGCCATCCTGTGAAGCACAAGATTTACAGGTTGACTGACCGGGTCAGAGCCAGCATCAAGGAGGAGGTCTCTAAGATGTTGGCGTTAGGGGTGATTGAGCCCTCCCACAGCCCTTGGGCCAGCCCAGTGGTCTTGGTCCCAAAGGCTGCTGCGCTCGGTGCCACTCCAGAACTCCGGTTTTGTGTGGACTACCGTGGGCTCAATGCCGTCACCAGGACTGACGCGCACCCCATCCCCAGAGCTGATGAGCTCATTGATCGGTTGGGAGCTGCCCGGTTCCTCAGCACGTTTGATTTGACGTCTGGGTACTGGCAGATTGCCTTAACCGATGGGGCCAAGGAGAGATCAGCATTCTCAACCCCAGAAGGTCATTACCAATTCCGGGTGATGCCCTTTGGGTTGAAGAATGCCCCTGCCACCTTTCAGAGGTTGGTCAATCAGGTGTTGGCTGGGCTGGAGGATTTCAGTGCCGCCTACCTGGATGACATTGCTGTGTTCAGTTCCAGCTGGGAAGAACATTTACAGCACCTTGAGAAAGTGTTGAGGGCTCTGCAAGGTGCAGGCCTCACGATCAAGGCCAGTAAGTGCCAGATCGGGCAGGGTTCTGTGGTGTACTTGGGACACCAGGTAGGAAGCGGCCAGGTGGCACCCCTACAACCCAAGATTGACACCATTCTGGCTTGGGAACCCCCCAAGACCCAGACAGAGGTGAGAGCCTTCTTAGGTCTCACCGGTTACTATCGGAGATTTGTTAAGGGCTATGGCACCATCGTTGCCCCCTTAACAGAGCTGACCTCTAAGAGGCAGCCCAGGAAAGTGATCTGGACTGAGTCCTGCCAGAAAGCTTTTGATGCCCTGAAGGCAGCCATGTGCACGGCGCCCGTGCTCAAGGCACCTGACTTCTCCAAGGAATTCGTCGTGCAGACTGGCGGTTCAGAGCATGGTGTGGGAGCGGTGCTCTCACAACTGAACGAAGAGGGCCTGGATCAGCCTGTAGTCTTCCTTAGCAGGAGACTACTTCCCAGGGAACAGAGGTGGAGTGCCATAGAAAGGGAAGCTTTTGCTGTGGTCTGGGCACTGAAGAAGTTGAGACCATACCTGTTTGGGACTCACTTCCGGGTTCAGACAGACCACAGGCCCCTCAGATGGTTGATGCAAATGAGGGGTGAGAATCCAAAGCTGCTGAGGTGGTCTATCTCCCTACAGGGAATGCACTTTACGGTGGAACACCGTCCTGGTACAGAACACGCCAACGCAGATGGTCTGTCCAGGTTCTTCCGCCTTAGTGAAGAGAACTCCAATGGGGTTGGGTAGTTCTCCCTACTTTCAGCTGGACAGGACATGTGTTAGACTTGGCATCTTTTGGCGTGTTTCCCCTGACTTTTTGCTTTCTGACCTCCCGGTTTTGACTCTGTTTTTGCTGGTGTAATGATTCTGCGCACTTTCCTCACTGCTGTCCAGTGGGAAAGTGCAAGTGCTCCTGTATAAAATGTGTTATGGATTGGCGTTTCCATGATTGGCCTATTTGGTTTATGTGTCAGTCCCTTGTAAAGTGCACTGCGAGTGCCAGGGCCTATAGACCAAATGCTGTTGGTGGGCTGCAGCACTGGATTGTGCCACCCACGCAAACAGCCCGTAAAGTGTAACTCGGGCCTGCCATCGCAGAGCCGGTGCGCAGCCTGGGGCTGCCATGTCGACTTGGCAAGTGCACACACTTGCAAGTCCCTAAACCTTCCCTTTTCTACATGTTAGTCACCCCTAAGGTAGGCCCAAGGTACCCCTGTGGGCAGGGTGCGTTGTACGCGAAAGGTAGGACATGCCCTGGTGTGTGCGGCATGTCCTGATAGTGAATTACAGCCTAGTTCGTTTTTCACTATTGCAAGGCTACCTGTTCCCCTAGGCCAGGACGGGCAGTTTTGATTATTACAGCTTATA
The DNA here is from genome assembly GCA_963921515.1 of Calotriton arnoldi. Classification (NCBI taxonomy): domain Eukaryota; kingdom Metazoa; phylum Chordata; class Amphibia; order Caudata; family Salamandridae; genus Calotriton; species Calotriton arnoldi. The sequence goes on from CAWUFW010020933.1 coordinate 41,326, forward strand.
ATCCTAACTGACCCCGGGAACATGGTAGAAATTCGAGTTTAGTATGCCTGGACTCAGAATGATAAAATGCATCTTTTAGTGAAGTTGGTTTTAACATTCTGTGTTTGAAAATACCACTTTTAGAAAGTGGGTATTTTCTTGTCTAACCATCCAAGCCTGCCTCTGCGAGGTTGTGTATTCCTTGTCTGGAGTGTGAGTGACAGGGGCTGGGGGATGCCAGGAGATGGGGGTGAGTCAGCACAGGGCTGAATAGCCAGATCTACATGTAGATGGGTGGGAGGGGTCGCACCTGGGCCCTGAATAGGACAGTGCCTTCCCTCCACAATGCTGGCTCCACCTCCTGTGGTGCGTCTGATGTCCCTGGCCTACTCACTGAAAGAAGGGACGGAGACTTGTCAACAAAGTGCTCCAGAACTGGTTTGGACTAGGCAAAGGCCTCTCTGCCTTCAGAGAACAAAGGAATTTGGGATATAAATATTGGGGCCCTGACCCCATGAATTTAGATCTCGCTGGAATCAAGGAAGCTGCCAAGACGAAGAGCTGGAAGAGCTGCCAGGAGGAGTACTGCCCCTTTGCTGTGTTGTTGCTTTGTTGGGTTGGCCTGCAGTTGCTGCTTCTGTCTTGGGCAGTGAAAGGACTGGTCTGAACTTTCTCCAAACTTGTGCTGAGTATCTCCAAGGGCCAGAAACCGAGCTGGCCTCCTGTTAAGAAGTCTCAGGGACTGCAAAGACTTCACAAGCCTCTGGGTACCGCTTCTGGAACGCTGTTTCAGTTGCCACAGAGGAAGGGAACCGCAACCGACTCCGTCAACCGAATCCATCCCTGGCCGGTGACCTGTTTGCACCGCAGACCGCATCGCCCCGCTTCACATCGCAACCCTGGTCTCACCGTGGGCGACGTCCGACGCCGCCAACATCGAGCCGCTGCTTGCACCGTGACCTGTGGGCACCGCAGTTCGCATCGCATCGCTTCACTGAACCAACCGGACCCGACCGACGAGGTCGCTGCAACTGGCTCAAGAGTCGAGACCGCACCGCATTTGGGGCACCGCTCGCACGTCTGCGACGCACCGCTCCGACTCGCACCGCTGTCCGACGCCAGCTCCCGCACTCCGGCTAGGTCGCCTGCATCGCAACCTGTCAGCACCGCATCGAGCATCGTCTCACCCTGCATCACACGCCTTGGACTCACCGACTCCGTCTGCACGACGCTCATCGAGCCGCTGCCTGCACCGCATCGAGGGACACCGCACCTTGCATCGCTCCGTCTTGCACCGCAACCGCGACGAACGCCGACCGGCTCGTACACTCCGTACCAGCCACAACGAGAAAAGGTACTGTGACCGAGTCTGTTCATGACTCTGCTGGCCCGTATCGACGCGGTCGGCTGGAACTGTTAGACTCTGTGGTTTTCAGCATCACGGTAGGCTCGGACGGAGCTACCGACTCGTACGAACTTTGCTTTTGTGCTATTCCTGCAAAGAAGAAGTTACCGTATCAAGTATTCATTCGTAAAGTATAGTATTGTGGATTTTTGTCGTAATTGGTCTAGTCTTGAGTATATAAAATATTGGTTATTTTTCTAAACTGGTGTGGTGTCCGTTTGTAGTGCTTACACTGTATTACTGTTGGTTATGTGCAAATGCTTTACACACTGCCTCTGAATTAAGCCTGACTGCTCGTGCCAAGCTACCACGAGGGTGAGCAGGGGTTACTTCACGAGTGTAACACCCTTACCCTGACTAGGAAGAAGGGTCCCTACTTGGACAAAGGTGCAAGCCCTTGCCAACTAGAGATCCTATTTCTAACACTAATAAAAAGAAAGCACGTCGATTTGCGTCATTTATTTAAACAGGAACCACAAAGGATTTAAAAGTTTCTTAAACGAAAGAAAAATATAGTAATAAAAATGATCGAATAAGAATCTAGGTCGCAAGTCAAAAACCATCGATGCGAAGATGTGTGCTGCAGTCCATCTTCCGCATTGGGGAACAAAATAAAGACGAATCCAAGCAAGCTCCCAGTCAGTTCATTCTTAAACAACGTCAGTGGCCCAATGTTGAGCGCCAGAAGTATTCGCTTCAGGAAAGCGCGCTGACCGCTTTGTTTCAGCGACTGCAATCCAGGAATGTGAAGTCATGCGAACTTGGAAAATATTACAGTCTGGAAAAAGGAAACATTTCGCACCTAATTTCCCCCCCACAAAAAAATCCCCCCATTCGCCCTGGTCAGGTTTTACGTTGCACATCTGAAACAAATGTTGGATCGCCGTTTACAGTCAGGCACGTCCAGCCTCTCCGCAGAAAGTACGTTTCTATTTCCAGGGAATAAGAAGTGAGCGGCGCCAGACAGTGATGTCATCCAAGAAGTGCAACAGAGAAGCCGCCACCACTGGAAGGCAGGATGTTTGCCTCATTAAAGAAGCCACCTAACCCAATACCAAGAGATCTAATACTAATACCGCATTAAAAAACAATTGCCAGTAAAAACCAGCACAAGCGCGCGCCTCGCGCGGCAGCAGGGGGAGGGGGGCCTGCGCGATTCCCTTGCGGGAGCGTGCAGCAAGGCGCGATGATTGCGACCATATGGCGCCACCATATGGCGCCGCGCGCTCCCACAAGGGAATCGCCAGACGTGCACGCGTTGCCATTGCAAGCAATGCAACGCGTGCACGTTTTTGCCCCCAAAGCTGTGCCGATCGCTAAAGGTCTCTCCTATGCAGCGCATGCGCGCTGCGTAGGCGAGACCTAAAAATCTGTAGCATTAAAGGGTTGGAAAAATCCACAGTTTTCTACGCATGAGGAGCCCCTGCATCAAAGTAATGCCCAAATCAAGTTTAGTTGCCTGGCCAACCCTGCTCCCAGAACTGCCAGTAACAGTTCAGTCTTATTTTCATATTGTCTTGTGCTAACCCCAGATCTGCAAAATACAGCTCACCTCTGAAATATCTTGTGTGCCTCCACACTGCAAATCCCTGTGGCAATGTGTCGCCTTTCCTCATTTACTGTGACAAGAGTTGACTAGCAACATTGCTCTCCTACTCAGGATGCAGGAGCGGCCCGTGCAGGTAAGAGCGGAAGGTAGGGCAGTTGGGCGGGTTGGGGGGGACTCTACAGACGTTGACAATGGAAAATTAATTATTTATTTAAATTTCCCTCGTCATCGTCCGTCGAGTTCCCCTCCCACCCTGCCCAACCGATCTTACCTGCACGGGCCGCTCCTGTCAGGATGCCTTATTTTTCAAATACCCAGAAAGACGTGCAGTGCTATGGTGAAGTGGTACACCTCACTGGTTTTAGCTTCACATAAGTGCTCACAAATTTAGTGAAACTCTAGTCCTCTGTATTAAGTAGTCTGTATTCTGTCTGGACTTTGAAAGGACCAGAAGCTCTTCAGCACCAGATTAGACAAAATGGACCAAGACATTTTGTTGCTTTTCCTGCTGAGGCTAGTACCAGAGTCAAGACTTGGAGAATTCCTGCTGCTGTCCTGTGCCTGGAAGATGAGCTGCTGGAATACCCTGCAAGGAGAGGAGATGCCTGACCCATAAGACAAAGGTCATGAAGGAAATGGCCCGATTCGGGTCACTCGGGTCAACAATGACCACCTCTTTGCCTTCTACGAAATGAAGAGTCGGTCAGACAGTAGAGAATATAAACCAATAACAGTTTATTCAAAGTTCGCTCAGAGTGGAGCCCTGTCTTCCCAGTCGCTAAGAATGCTGCAGAGGGAGACTGACTTCAGCAAGCATAACAATACATTATGTACATTTCAGAATCAATGAAAACCTGCCCACCATGGAATTTTCCAAAGGGACGCAGCTGGACAGTAAATTACAAAGGAGTAAGTTTCGGTTCTGAGGCCGTGCACACATTATCTATCTCTCAACGTTACTCTGCCTGTGCCCGCCACTAGACAAGTGGGAGATGGCTTACATCTCAGAAGAAAGGTATGCGCTAATAAGAGCAATGCATTCATTAGTGTGGCAAAACCCAACTCCGAAGAAACATAACCTAGAGAAGGCCGTTTCTCAGAATTAGAGAAGAATTCGTTTCAATCGTGATAAAAAATGGCACCCATACACAAAATGGCGCTGCAAATGCTAACTTACGTAAAAGCAATACTGAAGCATAATTTTTATTGTAACAGACCCTCCTTTAAGGATGAGCCAAGCAATATATATGACAACAAAAGACATATCATTCAATAAAACATGGTAAATTAATTTAGGAGCATTCCATATTCTCAGCTTCAGGGAGAGAAACAGTAAGGAGGGAAGAAGTCTCAAAAATACCCTCATTGATCTGCATCAGTTCGCTCACTTCTTTTTGGATCATAATTGTCGCATTGGTATCATGGATTGATATTTTCTTGGGAGCGAAAAGAGTGGTGCAGTAAGAGCAACATAAGGAGAGACACTGCACCAGAACACAGCAAGCAATCAAAATCACAATAAAATAGATCACCCTTTCAAGGATCCAACCCCATCCACCAAAGAGGGACCAACTCCAATTTCCGCTCTCCATTCCTTTAACATTTTCAAAAATATCTAAAATGTGTTGGGTAATATTCTTTTCCATATTAGTGATCCCGACTACACACTGGTCTCCTACTACTATGCACACACCACCGCTCTTAGCTAGGATGAAATCAACTGCATATCTGGTTTGCTCAGAATATATTCGCATACTTTCCAATTGGGTGGTGATGTCACGCAAAGCTGCTACTGTGGAATTAGACAGTATCTGTAGCTTGCATCCAAAATATTCCCTAGCCCTTTCACCCCTAGCCAGAGTGGTACCTCCAAATGTAATAATGGAGGAAAGAATATACCCAAAGGTGATACCATTGCTATAGTTTTTGACTTCCAGGTCTGTCACCCCTTCGCAAAATTCCTTTGTCAGTGTTCTTTTCACCCATCTGATTTTAGGCTTTGCATGTTTGCAGGGCACACCTAAAGGCAACACCATCCCAAGGGCCACATCATCTGTACCATTATGCATGTTAGAATAAGTCCCATTAGACAGGAAGGAAAACCTGGGGTGTGCATAAATGGGCCGGTCATAATCTACAGCAGCATACCTAGAATTCCACCCAACAGTACGAGGGTCCTTTGGATCTACCATAGAGTACGTACCCTTACGTAGGATTATCCCTGAGTAGTTTGCATACAAAATGAGGTCAGTATAATTGACGATTGGGCAACATGCACGGTAATAACCAGCCTCTCGGGGAACTGTCAATTCTTTGTACTGCCAACCACCAGTGTGACATTCTGCTTCTCGATATAGAAATTATCACAATAAGTGTTGTTGTTACATCCTGGATAGCCTGTGCCTCAAGGCTTTCGATGATACAGACATGGGCCTGGATAGCTGAATCCTAATACTCCTTGTACCTCTATGAAACCAGGGGGCCGTGTATAAGTGTAAATAACAAGTGATAATGGATATGCAGTCCATAAGCTAGTATCAGACTCGGTAGGATAGCAAGCAGTGCCTTCTCCAAAAAACCTTTTATGCGTGTCTAGAAACACATTACTCAGGCTGCCCTTTTTGTACGGACTTAAGAAACAACCTGGTGTTTAGTACATGACGATACATTCTGATTACATCACAAAACCCAGGACACCCCGCCCAGAACCAACAGCAGCAATAACACAAGAACAGCACATAGCGTTTTTTGTTTGGTCAACCGAAATTCATGTGTATGAACAAGGGGAATTACTGGCTGCTCCTCGTCGGCAACCATTCTGCCAAAGGGGTGCATAGCGAATAATAAAGCAAAGGGGAAATCTCCAGCAAGAGAAGTATACAAGTTCCCAGTGTCCGTCAAATTCTCACTGGTACAGGCTCCTATTGTCCATCAAACGTTGGCGCTCTTGAGCACCAGCGGTGCTCTGTCCTAAGCTCTTGATGTATCCCACGCGGATCAGGATAATGTACCCACAAAGGAGTACGTTTAATCTATCCTGTACAATGTCAAAACAGTGCACCAATCTCACATCCCCCTAAACTAACTCTGTTGGTACTACAGCAAAGTACACCATAACTTGCACAGTCCATCCCTGTATAATCTGACTTCTCCTTTGGTGCACTGTTCCTCATCCGAGGACGGAAATTGTACCTAGTGACTCCAAGCACTGAGGGACCAGTGAAAAGGGGCTCCTGAATAGCTCTTATCTCTGGTGGGACAGCTTCGTTCGGGATATCATCATTCTCCTTGTCACTTTGCGTCCATGTAAGGACAGCGTCGCTGATTGGAACAAAACGAGGAGTATGTTCACACTCCTGGTCAGGTATCCCCTCCTTCACCTATTGATCATAGGGTAATGGTAGGGGCACCTTTTTGCAATGCACGCCATGCACCCATTTCTTCCGGCCAGCGACCTTGACAGCCGTGCGGGTAGCCAAAAGGACCTGCTCGGGCGCCTTCCTACGTGGCTCCAAACTCTTCTTCTGCTCAAAATTCCTTATGAGGACATAGTCCCCAGGCTGAATGTCATGTCCGGGCCCCTCTGGCATAGCTGGCAGGGACTCACGGACCTGTTGGTGAATAGAACGCAAATTTCAGTTAACTGACAAAGGTAATCGATCAACAATTGGTACTCAAAATCAGTAAACCGCTGAGGATGTGGGATGCCCCAGACATTTGCCGGGCGTCCAGACACGACCTCGTGCGGTGACAATCCTGTTCTAGAATGTGCTGTTGTTCTTGTCGACAAAAGAGCTAATGGTAGAGCATCTGGCCACTGTAACCTTGTGGTCTCCTGAATCTTTGCCAATTTCAGTTTGAGAGTACCATTGTACTTCTCAACCAAACCTGCTGACTGCGGGTGGTTTGCAGCATGAAACTTTTGTTTTTATGTGCAAACCATCACAAATTAACTGAATAACCTTGGCATTGAAATGACTTCCGTTATCACTCCAAATCAAATGGGGCAAGCCGAAACGAGGAAAGAACTCCTTCAGGAGTACCTTTGCAGTCGTAATGGCTGTATTATCTTTAGTGGGATAAGCTTCAACCCATTTACTAAATGCACAGACAACCACCAGGACATACTTCAAATTGTTGCATCGTTCCAATTCGATATAGTCCATTTATAGGACTTCGAAAGGGAAGTTGGGTGGTGTGAAATTACCAGGGGGTGTAGGAGAACCCTTCCCAGGATTATGCATCAGGCATACAGTACTTCACTAAGTGTGCAGCTGTCTTAGAAATGTTGCCATTCTGCCAAACAGGGTCTAATAACTTGCAAATAGCCTTAGCACTAATATGCGCTGGGCCATGGGCCATGGTGACTACAGGAAGAACATATGCATCTGGTAACATCCATCTCTGCTTCCCTGACTTATCAATCCAACATCCCTGTATCATTCAAGTTTGCTGTACTATCTTGCCACACTGCTAACTCTTCTGTTGTGGCCTCGCTTTGAATCTCCTTCACAATCTCAAGTGTGTCTTCGAACATAGTAACCTCAGGCACCCACCTAGCAGGACCTGCCAAAGACATTCTTTTCATTTTGGTCCGGGCTGTTCTTTAGCTGTCTGATCTGCAAAAGCATTTCCCCTACCTACATCATCAGTGACCTTCTGATGTGCACTACATCTTACTATGGGCAATTTCTTAGGGAGTGTCAAGGCAGACAAAAGCCTCAATATGAGGTGCCCGTGCTGAATTTTAGTGCCATGGGAAGTAAGAAACCCTCTCTCAGCCAAGTCGTCCAAAGGCGTACTGACTGTCAGTATAAATATTGACAACCAGTCCCTCACTTAATTCGCAAGCGCGGATTAGGGCGACAAGCTCAGCAGCTTGGCCCGACTGATAGGGAACTTGTGATGTCTCAGCTACTGTACACAACGTAGTGACAGCATACGCAGCAGTTGTAGTGCCATCTGGTAATTTAAAACAAGAGCCAAAGACATATAGTTCCCCTCGGGGTCAGATAAGGGAACATCAGTCAGGTCTACCCGTCCTTTCGTCTCTTCTTCTGTCCGAAAGATACAGTCATGTTTATCAATCTCATCATTCTCAGAAGGGAGGGGCCGTAACGTGGCTGAGTTCAGAGTGGCACATCTTTTGATCGTGATGTGTTTGGCAAACAAAGTTAATTCATATCCAGTCAGACGTGCACTGGTGAGGTGCTGTGTCTTAGTCTTGTTCAAAAGTGTTTCCATAGCATGGGGTACCATGACTGTGAGATCAGTATCAAGTATGAGTCCAGCCGATTGTCTGATAGATATGGCCACAGCCGTGACCGCTCTTAGACAGCTTGGGAGGGCTTGTGCGACTGGGTCAAGAACGGCAGAGAAATAAGCACAAAGCCGTTACTTATCTCCAAATGTTTGTGTTAAAACAGAAAGCGCGCAACCAGCCATCTCATGAATGTACAACACAAATGGTTTAGCATAGTCTGGAGTGCCAAGTACTGGAGCCGAACAAAGTGCAACTTTCAATTGCTCAAAAGACTGCTGACAGTCAGGGGTCCAAAGCAGGGGCTCATGCACAAGTTTTAGCGTTAGTGCAAGCAAGGGTTTAATTAATAGCAAATAGCTAGGTATCCACTGCTGACAGTAGGAAGTGATACCTATAAAAGCGCGCAAATCTTTCTGAGTTTGTGGAACGGGCATTTTAACAATGGTACTGATGCACTCCGGGGTCAATCTCCTACCCTCCTTCGACAGTAGGTGACCTAAATACGTAACCTCCTGTCGACAATATTGACATTTAGAAAGGGACACCTTATGTCCATGTTGAGCCAAATGCAACAACAATTTACCTGTACTGTCTTTGCAACCTTGTTCCGTGTCAGAAGCGATGAGCAAATCATCAACATACTGCACCAATACATTACGTGATGGAAGCGATAGAGAATCCAGCTGACTTTTTAAAGCTTGACTATAAATACTTGGACTTTCTGTGTAGCCCTGAGGAGCTCGACAGAATCTAAAGCTCCTACCAGCTAGGGTGAAACCAAACAAGTACCTGCTATCTGGATGAATAGGAATACTAAAGAAAGCATTTTTCAGATCAATGACAGAGAAAAATTTAGCAGTAGAGGGGATCATGGTCAAAAGAGTGGTAATATCAGGAACCACTGGAAACTGTGGGACCACTATTTTATTAACCTTGCACAAATCAATCACGAAATGATAAACATTTTCATGGTCATCAGAAGAACCTGAGGGCGTCTTTTTAAGAATCAGAAAAATAGGGCTATTACAAATATTAGCAGTTGTCTCCTCAACCACTCCCTTTTTAATCAAATCCTGTATAGTTTGAAATAAGGCTCGCTCACCTTCCTGCGGTATTTTATACTGAGGGATACGAGGCAAAATTGCACCATCTTTAACCTTTATTGAAATCAACGATATCTGCAACAATCCCACATCTGTGTCGCCTGTCGCCCACAGAGTGGGTGGCACATCTTTAAATTCAACAGGAAGGGGCGCATCTTTGGACAAACGCTGCTTAGCGCGTGCTACATCTGGACCTATTGTCAAATAGACACCCGCCGGAGAACAATAGATAGTGGAATGCAATTTCTTCAGCAAATCCAAACCCATCAGATTCTCACCGCAATTAGATGTCAACAAGAATGGCGAATCCACAGTGAAAGGACCTATAGTCAACGCAAGAGGTTTTAAAATGGGGCTTACAACCGGTGCACCAGAGAAACCAAGCGACACATTATTTTGGCCAGACAGAGCCGCCCCAGGGACCAAATTTCGAGAAACAGAACTTTTCGTCGCAACTGTGTCCACCAAAAATTCCTTAGTTGAACCTTGCTGTTCTGCTGTTACATAAGGACCACGTTGGTCTACAGGTATCGGAAATGGTCCCACTACTCTGTCCCTGGCTGTCCTAGCTATAGGACATCCCTGTCACTTTCTCCACATCATAATCATCATGATAGTACTGTCCTTCACGAGGGTCATCAAAATAATTATTATCAGAACGACCCTGTGGGGCTGCAGTATTCTGAGCCCTATCTGCCCCACCAGCTCCACAACCCCGACCCTGAGAACCTCGTCCTCTAGGGGCTGCCACCTTCTGCAAAAGCACAGGACACTCGCCACGCCAGTGTCCCTCCTCTTTACAATACGCACACTGATTCGGACCCAAAGGCATAGTTATTGGCTGCCTATTAGTGCATGGGAGCTGTCGGGCAGGACCACCACGACCTCTCCCATTCCCTCTAAAAGCCTGCTGTAACAACACCTTCGGCTTTAAGTCCTTATGCCTCTTCTCTGTCCTCTCCTTTTCCTCATTATCCCTATGCTCATAATATTGTGCCATATTCAAAATAACAGAGGGAGAGTAGGTGGACCAGGTACTCTCAGAAGCTTGCAATCAAGTTGCAATTTCAGGAAGCAAGTTAGAAACTAATCTATTGACAGACAACCGAACACCCCCCTCGACGGACAAATCTTGTCCGCTATAATCCAAAAATGTACCTTCGAATAGGGTAAAGAAATCAGACACACTCTCATCTTTATTCTGTCGACAGGCTGACTGACAATTTATCCCAATCCACCTTTCTTGGCGGAATAAGAGAATGTATGTACGTAATTATGTGACCTGGCAAAGCAAGTATCTCTGCCCGAGGCTTATCACCTGGCTTTCTATCCTGGTCCCATGCCTTAATTTGATCCCAAGCACCACCCAACTCCAGAACATGATCTTGAGTATGGACCTGTCTCCAGATATCAACCGGAACAAGAAGACCAAAAAACATTTCAATGTCAGCAAGAGTCAATACCGTCGAAGAAGCAGCTTCAGTCAATTCTTTATAATAAGCAGTAGGATTCTTTCTGGGGTCAGGCAAATGAGTTTTAAGGGATAAATCCTTGCTTCTTTTCCATGGAGTATAAACCCATTGTTCTTGAAACCGAGCTGCTACTGCTGCTGGAGTCACATTACCTCGCCCATCTGTTAACTCTGGTATCTGTGGATGATATATAGGATGAACCTCTCTCATCGGAAACTGGGATACCGACTTGGGGCTTTTCTCATGCAGTCTTACCCTATAAGCTATGATTGTCGTAACTTTAGCAAAGACTTGTTCTGGCCCCAATTCACTAATATATACTCGGTCTCTAATGTCATATAAAATTTGAGGTGACTCCGCTTCAAAGTGCTGTTGCCAGAGACCAATCAATGTAGCTGACGTGTTTAAGGGCAAGCTGCTCTATAAAAGGCTCAAACTCTCTCATAGTTGCCCAAACATCCTCTACACTATAAATAGGATTACGGGCCCACTGCACAGCCTGATTAGCTATTACCTGTTTCTCTTCATCTCCCACATCAGACCTCACTAACGGTCCCATGCGTTCCCTAAACTTCGTCCAATCCCTATCCTCAAATCCACGTACTGGCGTCCCACTAATCACTAAGGCCGGAGGATTAAAAACCACAGTGGGAGAGACAACAGTTGTAGCAGGTACTATCGTAGCTGGTGGTTGTGTCGTGGGGAAAGAGTTGGTGAAAGGGATGCTGAAACAATAGGTGGAGCCGGAGCACTAACAGTCACAGTTGCCACAGACGGCAAAGAAACAGAAGAAAGAGGAGGAGGAGGACCCGAAGCCACAGCCATTGACGTAACAACAGTGGACACCGGGACAGAGACAGTAGACGCAACCGTAATGGGCGGCTGTGAGGGCACCGGAACAGTAGGATATATTCTCTGTGGGGCATATGGAGGCCGGGGTCGGGCATCCAACAATTCGTCCACAAAAGTATCATCTTCCTCCTGAGCCACATATGATTTGTCAATATGTAATCGAAACCTTCTATCTTCACATTCAATACCCTTCTCCTGCTTTTCCCTATCATATGCTACAGCCTTCTGAGTCAACATCTGCATTCTTCCTTTCCGGGCCTCTTTTTCTGCCTTCAACCGCTTCTGTCTAGCTGCTTTCTGCCATGTTCTGAGGGAATCAAACATAGACTGCCTAGTCGCTTCTTAAACAACTGTTCCTGCAAATACTCAATCTATTGTTCATCAAAAGTGCCCCTCAACGGCCACTGCAACACGGCATTGTCCCTCATATATTTGTGCCATAATGTACTAAACATAATAGCGGCAAGACCATGCTTCACATAAATATCAAAATCCGGAGTGCCTTCTGGAGGCGCCGGCTGACTTTCTTCCAATCGAGCATCAGTAGAACAACAACGACAACACAAAACAAACAATTTACTAAAACTGGGCATTCTCAAAAGAACACAGGTTCACTATATATGCCCAGTAAAACAACTGCAATTGCTTTTTTCCCCAAGACGGTCCTTAGACCGTACCAAATACAAACCAAATGGCACCATATTCACAAAGAACCAAAACAAACTCACCTGATATATGCAGGTCAAACAAATCTAAAAACTGCCGACTCTTCAGACCAAACGGTCAGATCCAAGGGTTTGGTTGTGTAGGACTCCAGTTGGGATGACCGCTGGGCGAGGCACCGTCTGGCAGGACAGAAGGGGCAGCTGCAAGTATCAGGAACTCTTTGTGCAGGGATCCCTGATCTGCCCATCCGACCCAACGATGGCCTCGACCTCCCCCGTCCGCGGAAGGGGAAGGGCCACTCACCCGAAGGAGTCCCTGTTCGGGCGCCAACTGAAGGAAATGGCCCGATTCGGGTCACTCGGGTCACCAATGACCACCTCTTTGCCTTCTACGAAATGAAGAGTCGGTCAGACAGTAGAGAATATAAACCAATAACAGTTTATTCAAAATTCGCTCAGGGCGAAGCCCTGTCTGCCCAGTCGCTAAGAGTGCTGCAGAGAGAGACTGACTTCTGCAAGCATAACGATACATTATGTACATTTCAGAATCAATGAAAACCCGCCCACTATGGAATTTTCCAAAGGGATGCAGCAGGACAGTAAATTACAAAGGAGTACATTTTGGTTCTGAGGCCGGGTACACATTATCTATCTCTCAAGGTTACTCTGCCTGTGCCCGCCACTAGACAAGTGGGAGAAGGCTTACATCTCAGAAGAAAGGCATGCGCTAATAAGAGCAATGCATTCATTAGTATGGCAAAACCCAACTCCGAAGAAACATAACCTAGAGAAGGCCGTTTCTCGGAAATAGAGAAGAATTAGTTTCAATCGTGATACAAAATGGCACCCGTACACAAAATGGCGCAGCGAATGCTAACTTACGTAAAAGCAATACAAAAGCATAATTTTTATTCTAACAGCCACTTACTTAGCCTTATCTGGAAGAAGACTCAAAATCAGATATCCTGCTGCAGACCAGCTTCATGGGATGCAATCTATGAAGAAGATCATCATCTATGTCACCTGATGACCGACAACCTGTTAAAGTCATCAAAGTACTATTACTGTTGGATACATGCATGTCTCTCTCAGCCATTCTTTCTGGGAGGCAGCAACACCCACTTGTAAGCTCAAGAGTGACATGGGGTTCAGTCAAACTCACTAGCCACTAAGCAGTTCAATTACATAATATGGTGATAAACAATATTGTTGCCAAAAATAGTGAGTCAAAAATATTTACAACAATATTGTATTCCTATACTTATTATGGAAATGACAAAACTATTGTGGTCAGTACTATCATCCAAAAACATACAAAAATATGTAAAGTAGTAAATGTTAAATATTAGAGAGTATAAAATTAATATAATGTAAAGTAAATAAATTCAATAATTATTTAATACTTTTTATATACATATGTATATGTATTTGTGTGACAGTATGTGTGGGTATGTATGTATATATATATATATCCATCAAACAAAGATTACCCTTATGGAAGAGCCTCCAGGTAAGTGGTAATAGCGCTTTTCTTTAATGGGAAACAGCAGAGCACAAAACAGCAAACGTGCTTTTAAAAGTCAAATGGCAACCTCTGCCAAACGCGTTTCAGGTTTCCCTTTCGTCAGTGGCTGATGGTGCTGCGATACTCCAGGTGGCTCGTGCAACTAATTTATCACCGATGAACCTCCCCAGTGGGCGTAGCCGTTCCTACAGCATTCTGGTTCACGTAGTTGCATAATATATATTGCTCAAGTGAGTTGTTCCCCAGAGTCCGTTATAATGTTCATATAAAATCCCAAGTGGGTAAAAAACAAACGTCTCGTTTGGGCGCTGCTTGATTTGTGGATCCCATTAGGCTAAACCTCCCGCTTTCCTGATGACCTCTCACCCGAAGTCATCGCGGGTCCTCTCCAGCAGTGTGGCGTCTTCCGCGACTGGGCCAGCCGCTACACTATCCATCAAACAAAGATTACCCTTATGGAAGAGCCTCCAGGTAAGTGGTAATAGCGCTTTTCTTTAATGGGAAACAGCAGAGCACAAAACAGCAAACGTGCTTTTAAAAGTCAAATGGCAACCTCTGCCAAACGCGTTTCAGGTTTCCCTTTCGTCAGTGGCTGATGGTGCTGCGATACTCCAGGTGGCTCGTGCAACTAATTTATCACCGATGAACCTCCCCAGTGGGCGTAGCCGTTCCTACAGCATTCTGTATATATATATATATATATATATATATATATATATATGTATAGTGTGACATAAATAACGAAAACTATTTATTTTACATATTAATTTTCTTTTTTAAATATTTTCAATTTAATACTAAGTATATATATATTCACTGAAAAAACCATAGGTTTCAGGCACGTTATAGTTAGAAATTTGCATTTAAAAAACCTTAGAAATTCACTGAAAAAACCATAAGGTTTTAGGGACAGTTATAGTTAGTTGGACATTGCACTCGTACAAAACCCGTGAAATTCCCCCGTTATAGTTAGTTCAGGTAACTATAACTCGCGCCCCGCAGTGCACTGCTGATGACGTCACATATTACATCACTCATGACATGGTCAGTGATATCACTGATGACATCACTGATGACATCTCAAATGACATCACTGATGACATCACTGATGACATCATCCAGTGACTGTGTGTTTGTGTAAAGTTTAAATATGTTTAATATATATAGGGAAAGGCGTATTGAAGAATGAGTGTGTGTATAAGTGTCTGAATGGATGATTTAGTAGGTGCGTGACTGAGTCTATAAGTGAGTGATTAAACGTATCTTACTGGATGCATGGGTGAGTGACTAAACTGTGTGAATGTCTGTATCCGTCTGTCTGTTGTTGTGTAAGCAGCTGCATGGGTTTCTGACTAGCTAAATGAGTGTCTATATGGGTTATGGATTGGTTCTCTGAGTATCTGTATGGGTGCCTCAGTGTTTGTGTGGGTGGGGTGAGTGTGACTCTGTGCATAGATGTGTGAGTGGGTGATTCACTGGGTGCATGGTTTCAAGAGTGCGTCTGTGATGGACTGTATGGGTGGGTGAGTGTGTGTATGGGTGTGTTAGTGATTGAATGTATATCTCAGTGGTACATGTGTGAGTAACTACATATGTGAAAGGCAGTATATATGTGTGTTGGAGTATATAAATGGCTATAAGTGAGAGTGTGTGATTGTGAGAGTGGCTATATGGATGAGTGTGTGCTTGCATCAGTGATTGCATAGGAGCGTAAGAATGTGCTAGTATTTTTATGAGTAAGTGAGCTGGTGTGTATAACTGTATAGGTGAGTAAATTGGAGTGTGATTAATTATTTGCATGACTGACTAGGTGTGTGAGTACCTCTATGGATGAGTTGCGTTGTGTGAGTGTTTATATAGGTGTATGAGTGCATATGATAGTCCTGTACTGAGTATGAGTGACTGTACGGGTGAGTGAGTAGATGTGTGTGTGTAGACCTAAGAATCAGTGAGTGGGTATGTACTTATTGGTATTGGAGTGTGTATGGTTTTGAGAATGGCAGTCTGTAATTTAGAGTGGGTGTTTCAAAACTTATATTAGGGTGTGAGAAGATGCATTAAATTCTCACATGGATGATGTCATCAGTGATGTCATCAGTGATGTCATTTGAGATGTCATCAGTGATGTCATCAGTGATGTCACTGACCATGTCATGAGTGATGTAATATGTGACGTCATCAGCAGTGCATTGCGGGGGCGCGAGTTATAGTTACCTGAACTCTCTATAACGGGGGAATTTCACGGGTTTTGTACGAGTGCAATGTCCAACTAACTATAACTGTCCCTAAAACCTTATGGTTTTTTCAGTGAATTTCTAAGGTTTTTTAAATGCAAATTTCTAACTATAACGTGCCTGAAACCTATGGTTTTTTCAGTGAATTTCAAAGGTTTTTTAAATGCTAATTTCTAACTATAACGTGTCTGAAACCTATGCTTTTTCAGTGAATTTCAAAGGTTTTTTAAATGCTAATTCCTAACTATAACATGTCTGAAACCTACGGTTTTTTCAGTGAATTTCAAAGGTTTTGTAAATGACAATTTTTAAATGTATTAATTGTTATATTTATTTTTTTCATACTGATTTACTACATTTTTAGAAACATTTTTTTTTTACATATTTTATTTTTTAAATTACATTGTAATTACATTATACATTACAAAAAATACTTTCTCAGAATGAATTACTTTAGTTTAAATACTTTGCACATAGGCAATAGACTTTTAAGTACAGTAGTTACAGTTGTTGCAATGGGCAACACATTTTCAAACACAATGCAACATTCAGCTCAATGTGAATTTCTAGTTAAATGCAATTAGTTACTTTATGGATTACTTTTCTAACCACAGGACTGGATCCTAGATTCAGTCCTGGGACATCTCCTGTAAACAGTTGAGTAAAAGCGTTTTGGTTACAGTAGTGATTTTTAAGAAATATTATTGTATTTTAAAAGTTGACACTTAGAAACTTTGTCTCATAGAATCACCAAAGTTATCCTATGGAAGGAAATTCACTTAGCAGGTAAAAACTGTTATCGTTACTTTTTCTTACTCAGTGTTCGATCCTGGATCCAGCACTGGTGCATCTCCTGTAAACAGTTGAAAGAATGCGTTTAAGTCATACAGGCGATTTTTAAGGAATATTTGTAGTTTGTGAAAATCGACACTTTGAAACTTTTCAGCTGAAAACCAGACAATGGATTCCTACGGAAGAAAATATAAGTTACTGGTAAGTACGGTTAAAATTACTTTTCAGGGTTAGTGCTGGGCTAAAAGATGCAGCACTGAGGTCTCTCCTGATAACAGGTGAGTAAATCGGAATTCGTATTTCGGCTGATTTTAGAGGAATATTTGTATGTTTCAAAAATCAACACTTAGAAACTTTTTCAGCAAAAAGCAGACAATGATATCCTATGGAAGGAAATTCAAGTTACTGGTAAGTACGGTTAAAATTACTTTTGAGGATCAGTACTGGGCTGAAAGATGCAGCACTGAGGTCTCTCCTGATAACAGGTGAGTAAATCGGAATTCGTATTTCGGCTGATTTTAGAGGAATATTTTAAAGTTCCAAAACTCCACACTTAGAAGAATTTCCAAGTGAAACCAGTCAATGTTAGCCTATGGAAGGAAATTCAAGTTACTGGTAAGTACGGTTAAAATTACTTTTCAGGACCAGTACTGGGCTGAAAGATACAGCACTGAGGTCTCTCCTGATAACAGGTGAGTAAATCGGAATTCGTATTTCGGCTGATTTTAGAGGAATATTTGTATGTTTCAAAAATCAACACTTAGAAACTTTTTCAGCAAAAAGCAGGCAATGATATCCTATGGAAGGAAATTCAAGTTACTGGTAAGTACGGTTAAAATTACTTTTCAGGATTAGTACTGGGCTGAAAGATGCAGCACTGAGGTCTCTCCTGATAACAGGTGAGTAAATCCGAATTCGTAGTTCGGCAGATTTTAGAGGAATATTTGCACAATGGTGAAGGTAGGGGCGGGGCCTGAGGTGACATCTGTGCAAACGCGCCCCGTGGCGCGTTTTAAGTTGGGGGATTAAGTCCCCTTGAATCATGAGGGTCCCTAGGGGCCAACTAGCCCACCAGGAACCTCCAGTATGCGCCAGGGGCTGCGTTGCAGAGACGTGTAGAGAGGCCACATCCTTTTTACACCTCTCTGCAACGCAGCTCTGTGGCGCTTTCTGGATGTACCTGTTGGGCTAGTTGGCCCCAGAGACCCTCAGGATTGAAGGGGATTTAATTCCCCATCTTAAAATGCGCCACGGGGCCTGTTTGCACACATGTCACCTGAAGCCCCGCCCCTCCCTTCACCACTGTGCAAACGCGCC
The DNA here is from genome assembly GCA_963921515.1 of Calotriton arnoldi. NCBI lineage: Eukaryota > Metazoa > Chordata > Amphibia > Caudata > Salamandridae > Calotriton > Calotriton arnoldi. The sequence goes on from CAWUFW010020933.1 coordinate 59,482, forward strand.
CCGTGGCGCGTTTTAAGTTGGGGGATTAAGTCCCTTGAATCCTGAGGGTTCCTGGGGGCCAACTAGCCCACCATGTACCTCCAAAAGCGCCACAGAGCTGCGTTGCAGAGAGGTGTATAAAGGGGCGTGGCCTCTGTACACCTCTCTGCAACGCAGCCCTAGCATACTGGAGGTTCCTGGTGGGCTAGTTGGCCCCAGAGACCCCCAGTATTCAAGGGGAATTACTCCCCATCTGCAAACGCGCCAGGGGCGCGTTTGCAGAGTGGTGAAGGAAGGGGCGGGGCCTGCGGGCCGATCGTTTTTTTTTTTTCCCTGAAGGGGAGCTGTGTGGCCCCCTTCCTTTTTCTTATTTTTGGGCCCTGGGGACCCCATCCCCCAGGGCCTTACCCCCTTTTTTTTTATTAAAATTAAACTGGAAGGGGGCCGCGTGGCCCCCCTCCCTGGCCAAAAACTGCCCCGGGTACCCCATCCCCGGGGCATGGCCACACCCTAACATTCCTTTTTAAGGAGGGGGCTGCGTGGCCCCCCTCCTCAGGCCTCCTTTTGCCCCGGGGACCCCATCCCCGGGGCAGGCCCTTATCTAATAATTTCTGGGGCGGGGGCCGCGTGGCCCCCTCCCGGGCCACTTATGGCCCCGGGGACCCCATCCCCGGGGCCTGGCCTCTGGTTGGGGACTGTGGGGGTCCCCAAACCCCCACAGTCCCGCCGGCTCCCCGTGTCCTAAGGGAGCCGGCATTGCTTTCCACACGGGGAGCAGCTAACATGCTGCTCCCCGTGTGAAAAGCAATTGTCTTTGGATATTGGAAGCGCGAGCAGGCTTCCCTGCTCTCTCTTCCAATATCCAAAAGCAGTTTGCAATGACAGGACGGGAGCCGCGAGGCTCCCGTCCTGTCATTACAAGCAGCAGTGTCCCGGGGGTAGGCACCCGGGACACTGCAGGAGCCGGCCATGGGGGTGGCGGTCCCCAGGGCCACCACAGGCTCCAGGAGGGGGCCGCGCGGCCCCCTCCCCACATCAGCAAAGCCCCGGGGAGGTGGTGGTCCCCGGGGCTTCGTGGGTCCAAAACGGACCCCATTTTAATTTGTTAGTTGGAGGTGGCGGTCCCCGGGCGTGTGGGGGGACTCGAGCCCCCCCACACAGGAAAAAGTAAAAAAAAGAAGCCCCGGGGAGGTGGTGGTCCCGGGGCTGCGGGAGGGCTCAGAGCCCTCCCGCACCATTTTAAAAGAAAGCCCCGGGGGTGGCGGTCCCCGGGGCTTGGGGGCCCTTTGATGCCCCCCATACATAAATTTAACCCCCCACCATGCCCCCGGGACTTGGGCCACCCGGGGGCAAAATACAATCGAAGCGCGGGAGACCGCCCTTCGATTTGTTTTTTTTCGGCAGGATTCGCGCTCCCTGAGCGCATCCTGCCGATTTAAAAAAAATAATAAAATGCTTTTTTCTGCCCAGGGGGTAGGGGACCTAGGGGGTCAGGGTGTTTCTACCCTGCCCCCTTTGTGCGTTTTGCGCACTTTTTTTACTGCTTTCTTGTTCCTCGGTTCTACCGAGGAACAAGATGGCTGCCAACACTTCCTGGTTTGGAGTGTTGACAGCCAATTAGCAGACAGCTCGTGATCGGGAGGGTGCGCGAATCCGACGCGGCCAAAGATATATATGTACTTTTACTTTTGATTTTCTCAGCAACTACTGAACGGATTTACACCATTTAACAAAAGGGTTCTTTCTGAACCAAGAACTACCTCTTTGCCAAATTTGGTGTAATTCCGTTCAGCAGTTCAGGCTGTAGCCGTGTCTAAAGTTTCCTATGGGAAATTGATTTTTTGACTCTTATTTTTTTAATTTCTCCGCAACTACTGAACGGATTTACACCATTTAACAAAAGGGTTCTTTCTGAACCAAGAACTACCTCTTTGCCAAATTTGGTGTAATTCCGTTCAGCAGTTCGGGCTGTAACCGTGTCTAAAGTTTCCTATGGGAAAATGAATGGGGAAAACACGTTTTGGGACCCCCCTTTTTTCTCGGCCCCCGCTTGACGAATCACCCTGAGACTTTCAGGGTAGGAGCGGACCGGAGCGGGCCATAAAGTTTGAACATTTCGCGAAGATTCAACAACCGACGCAAGAGTTATTTCAAATAGAATGTCGCGGATTTCCTATGGAAAATAGGTCCTAACTATAACTATCTACTGGCGACCGCCAGTAGATAATATATATATATACATATATATATATATATATATATATATATATATATATATATATATATATATATATACACAAAGATAAATGATAAAAAAAATAAAACAAGCAATATTAAATACATAATATAAACAAATAATAATATAAATTCCATTTCACCAATATTAGGAAAAGCTTTGGGCTCCAGAAACATTAGATATACTATTCCCACTCCAGCTGGCGCAACAGTAGTGAAATTGTTTGACTTCAGCAGGGTTACATTTACTCTTCCCACTCCAGTCTAAGCAACATTAGAGAAAGCTTTGGACTTTGGAGGAGTTAGATTGACTATTTCCACTCCAGCTTAAATAACAGTAGGGAGAGTGTTGGAATTCAGAGGGGTTAGAGTTACTATTCCTACTCCTTTTTAAGCATTAGTAGGGAAAGTATTGGACTTCGGAGGGGATACATTTCCTAATCCCACTCCAGTCTAAGCAACAGCAGGGAAGGTGGTAGACTTCAAATGGGTTAGATTGACTATTCCCTCTCCAATCTGACCACAAGTAGGGACAGTTTTTGACCTCAACAGGATTACATACATTAATGCAAGCCCTATTAATAAAGTAAAATATTTTGAACACTTAATCTAAAACATTATTAAATTACAGTATACTGAAATAATATATATATATATTTACATTGTTTAGCAAAAATAAACAATAGTTTAATGTATAGATTAAAAATGGAAAGAAAGGTAAAAATACAATTATGTATAATAATGTCAACTTTTTTAGCTACCAAAAAAATAACAAAATTGTAAAATTGTTAACTATTATTTAATTTCAACTAATACATAAAAAACAAATAAAATGTAAGTAACAAATATATTTTCACAAGCAACATTTCACAAACAGATCATTATTAAATAAATTAAGAATCTTCAAAATTATAAAGAGAAAAACATTATACATAATGAATTGCAATTTATTAATAGCACATACATATTATATTGTAATTGTACTTTTATAGCGCTTACTACCCCTGACAAGGCATTGAAGCACTTTTCGGCGAGTAGCAAGCTACTCCAGAACCCATAAAGGATTAGTGGTGGATTAGTGTAGTGAAATTTGAGTCTTTAATTTAAGCAGTTGAAATGTAAGACTGTTAATTGGATTGAAAAGGAGAGATGGGGGATACAAGAGGGAAGAGTCTAGCAAGTGTTTATTGGGAGATCATATTAGTAAGATGCGTTTGGGATGAGTATAAGGAGAGATGGAGGAGGGAAGAATCTCTAGAAATGAATTAGGGAGATCATAATAGTAAAATGAGTTTTGGGATGACTCACAGGAGGAATAGGTGGGGGAAGAATTTAGAAGAGTTGTTTTGGAGATCATAGTATTAAAATGAGGTTTGGGTTGATCTACGGAGGGATAGAGGAGGGAAGAGTCTAGAGAGGGTTATTTTGGAGATCATAATAGTGGAATGAGGTTTGGGATGAGTAAGAGAGTGGAGGTAGAGGATATATTGAGAGAGGTATAGGGTGAAATATAGGGTAGTGCATTGGAGAGAGCCAAAGTTCTCCAGTATTTATTTATTTATAAAGTTTTATATAGCGCGAACGTGACCCACGAGGGTATCAGAGCGCTTTACAGTATAAGAACATATATGGTTGAGGTGGTATACACGCATTCGAATGTATCAATTTGTATAGAAGAAATATAAAATATATGAATAACAAACATAGAGGACCATGATACTGCAGGACGATGTACAAAAGATAGTTAATGAACATTAGGTGATTGTGCTAGCAAACATAAAATTATAACCTCTATTGATTCACAGTGGATATAAAATGTATAGATGACTAAGGGGACCCACAGCCAACTAGGCTTTACACTACATACAATTATTGAGCAAAGAGGGCTGTGCTATAAGTCTTACATACAGTCCATCTGAGAGAGGCAATGGTATTCGGCTCTTAAAGATGACTCAGTGACCTCCTATAATTAAAATTTAGGACATGAATTTGTTCATTAGTAGTCTTTTTACTTCCTTTTTGAATGCGGTAAAGGAAGTGATTCCACGCACTAGTGGAGGTAAAGAGTTCCAGATCTTTGGTGCAATCCCTGAGAAAGTTCTACAACCAGTTCTCCTCTTATGGAAGGATTGCGGTTTCAGAAGGAAAGTGCTTGCACTTCGTAGTTGTCTGCAGCCTCCCGATCTTTCCAGCTTTAGAGCCAAGTAACTGGGTGTATTGTTATGAATTGCTTTGTGCGTCATGCAGGCCACTTTAAGGTGTATTCTTGCCTCGTAAGGCAACCAATTCAGTGCTTTCAGGGTTGGTGAGATGTGACTATTTCTTTTGGTTCCTGATACCAGTCTAGCCGCAGCATTCAGTGCTGCCCTCAGCGGAGCCAACTTGTATTTGGGGAGACCACAGAGGGTGGTGCTTCCGTAGTCTATTCTTGGTAGCACTAGGGCTTGTACTGCCGTTTTTAGATCTGCCTGAGGGAGGAAGGGTTTGAGTTTCCTTAATACACTCATCTTGTGATTAGCTCCCTTGGTGGCAATAGAGATGTGCGACTGCATATTCAGATGTTTGTCTATGGAGATTCCTAGGGATTTTGCTGAGTCAATGATGAGGGTGACACAGTCAAAGGAGGTTAGGTGTTTTAACCATAGGTCTAGCTTTGGTGTGCGGCTTGGTGGCGAGATGAGAATGAATTCCGTTTTTTGGTATTCAACATGAGGTGGTTGTTAGTGAGCCAGCTTTGCGTGTTCAGAAGAACAGTGTTGAGGGCAATGAAGTCATCTGGCGAGGTGATTTTCAGATACAACTGGGTGTCATCCGCGTACAGGTGATATAGAATGTTCACTGATTTCAGTGCGTTCGCCAAAGGCTCCATTAGGAGGTTGAAAAGAATGGGTGATAGGGCAGATCCCTGCGGAACACCAAGTGTGACCAAAGAAGGTTGCGAGAGTGAATTCTTTTTTTTAATTTTTTTTTTTATTTATACATTTTCAAAAACAAAAACAAAAAAACAAAGTACAGATATTCAAATCAGAGCTTTGGTAAAGGATACACATAATGTAGAAGTCAGTTGGCAGAACTTAACAGTACACAATCTGGCATGACAGATATACATTAACATGACAACAGGTTAAAGTGCATCGTACGATAGGATAGGCTAAACATTGTTATACAAAAAATCGGGTATTATACATTGGTGACTGTGAGCAGATAAGCAGTGAGTGGACCCCAGATATCACGAGGCTTCGAAGCCATGGGCAACTCCTCAGCGTAGCACGTGAGCTGATCCCGACAGTATGCCAGGTCCTGCAGCCATAGTTTAGTGGAAGGTGCAGATCTTCCTCCCCAACCCATAGAGACTCTACGTTTAGCGAGTAGCAAGGATATAGCTACAAATTTTCTATGAGGTGCTTTGATATTACTACAGCGCCCACCAAGCATAGCTGTGGAGTACATGCTATGGGCAGCTCCACCATCTGATGCAGAATGTGTGTGACTAATCTCCAGTATTCCTGCACCTTTGGACACTCCCAAGCTAAGTGGTAGAAATTGGCGTCCGGGGCATCACAGCGCTTGCAATGATCAGTGTCTCTCAACCCATACCTATATAGCTGTGCCGGAGTATAATACAGCTGGTGTAAATATTTAAAATGCACCAGTCGCAGGTTCCCATTTGCTGTTAAGTGTCCAGTCAGACGGCAACAGTCCATCCACTCATTTTCAGAAAGCGGTTCAGGGAGCATGTCATTCCATTTAGCCAACGCAGTCTTATCCAATTGCGGCCGTATCCCTCTGTGAGGCATGATATAGTCTCGTAACTAACCTGGCTCTGGATGTGGTAGTGTATATAAGTTGCAACCCTTCAAGTGTCTGCGGTTCTGCAGGGAACTGTGGATAAAGTGTACGCATGGCGGAACGCAGTCTAGTGTAGACAAACAGCTGCATGGTAGTGGCATTGCCCCTGGTGGCTATATTTTCAGACGCGATAAATTGACCCCCCGGAAACGCATCCTCCATTGTCAAAAGAGCCATGTCATGAAGGGTCCTTAACGTACCAGCTTCTTGCGTAACAGAAAGTTCTGAGTGATGCAATAATGGCATGCCAGGAGCATACAATGGCAGTTTTTGTGCCCGTTTCCCTAACTCTTGCCAGGCCCTAGATGTGGTTTGTACAGTGTCAAATTCCCCTTTTCCAAATACCGTGTGCTTGTTGACTATCATAGCTTTAAGTGGTATAGGGTGTACAGCACCTGCCTCCACCGCCACATGGGGTATATAAGCTGGGTCCTGTTGCCAATAATAGGCGTAATGAGCCTGCGCACAAAGGTAGTAGAGATGAAGATCTGGTGCTGTGAACCCCCCCTGCTCGTAAGGAAGTGTGAGTGTTTCCCATTTGAGACGAGATTTTTTTCCTCCCCAGGCTAACGTTATCAAGAGGGAACGGAGCCTATCGAAAAAATGTTGTGTTAAATGTACCGGGATATTTAAAAATAAATATAAAAACGTGGAAGGATTACCATCTTCATGAGTGCTATACGATCTGCAAAGGATAAGGGTAATTTGATCCAGCGATTTACTTGCCCCTCAAGACGCGTGATAGCCGTGCCATAATTGGATTGTATGACCACTTGCGGGTCCCTGTGGAGCCATATTCCTAAGTATTTCACAGTGTCAGTGCACCATGTTAAGGGATAATCTAGATCAATGTGGTGTGTGCTATCCGTGAGGGGTAGTATGATCGATTTGGACCAATTGATTCCCAGTCCAGAGAACCATTCAAACCGTATGTATTCCCTAAGGAGTTGTGCAAGGTGCGTAGCGGGTTCTCGAACATACAACACCATGTCGTCAGCATACATGGAAACAGCCAAGGGCGCTGGTGAAAACGTAGCGCTGCCTGTGCATAGCGCTGTCTTAAAATACAAGCCAATGGTTCAAGTATGAGTGCAAATAGTAAAGGCGATAGCGGACACCCTGCCGTGTGCCGCGTTGAATAGTAAAAATCTCCGATAGCTGACCGTTAACCCTCACACGAGCTAGTGGGTTAGTATAGAGTAGTTTGATCCAGTTAGTAAAAATAAAGGGCACTCCCTTGCGATGTAGAATTGCAAACATATAAGACCAGGAGATAGAATCAAATGCTTTTGCAGCATCTAGTAGCACTGCAACTGCCGGCAAGGTAGGCTCAAGCACATGCATCGCAGCAAAGAGTGTTCTCAAATTATGCGCTGTTGAGCGAGTTGGGACGAACCCAGATTGATCAGGGAGGACCATGACAGGGAGAAGTAACTTCAATCTTGTTGCTACTACCTTCGCTAAAATTTTAGTATCCGTATTGATTAATGATAACGGTCTATATGAATCACACCGATCCGGCGTTTTATCAGGTTTTAGCAGCGTAATCACGAGTGCTTCACGTAGGGTCGGCGGCAAACATTGAGTCTCGTATGCCTCCTCAAATAACTGGAGAAGGCAAGGGGCAAGCAGATCTATATATTGTTTATAAAACTCTGCTGGCAACCCATCGGTACCAGCTGATTTTCCGTTAGGTAGCGCAGTAATAGCGTCCCGTATTTCATCCAGGGTAAGAGGATGCATTAGGGCGAGAGTGAATTCTTCATCTTGATTCTTTGAGTTCTGTTATTCAGGAAGGAGGAGAACCATTGCAACACTGTGCCCGAGAGGCCCATCCTACGTTCCAATAGGGACAGAAGGTTGTCATGCTTGACCGTATCGAAGGTGGAAGACAGATCAAGCAGGATCAGTAGGCATGATTCATTGCGGTCAAGCATTTTTAGTATATCATCCATAATGTGTGTGAGTGCCGATTCTGTGCTGTGTCCTCGGCGGAAGCCCGATTGGTGACTGTCTAGGAGGTTGTAATTCTCAATGTGGTTGCATAATTGAATTTGTACACATTTCTCCAATAGTTTCGCCAAAGTGGGGATGTTGGTTATAGGACGGTAGTTGTTTAGATCAGATGGAGAGGTGTCAGCTTTCTTTAGTATAGGTGTGACCTGCCCTATTTTAAGGCAGTCCCGGAATGACACCTTGACTCAGTGAGGCGTTTACAATTTTCGCCCATAATGGTAGGATAGATGTTTTTAAAATTTTGAATAGGGCAGGAGGTAGGGGTCAGAGAAATGATTGGAGGGGTTGATTGCTTGAAGAGTGTTGTCGATAATTTGTTGAGAGATTGGCGAGAAGGTGTGCCAAGAGGCGTTGTTTTTGTGACTTCCCTGGATTATTAAAATGTACTTCGAATAGAGTGCCCCATTTAGGATCTTGGCCCATAGGTTGCGGGAGGGCCATCTTGGATTGGATGTTTAGCTTGATGGTCTTAGTCTTTTCATGGAAGAAGTTGGCAAGCACGTCACAGGTAGGTGTGGCTGGGTTATTTAATTCCCTAGAGTTAGTTGTATCGCATGATTGATGCTTGACGATTTCAAAGAGTTTTTTGGCCGGTTGATAGCTTGGTTCAACTGAGTTCTGAAAAAGTCTGCCTTTGCCTTAAGAATCTTCCTGTTGTAAGAGTTCCTTAACCTTCTAAGGTGCTCAAGGTTATCAGTGGGAGGAGCCGATTTCCATAGACGCTCTGCAACTCTTAGATGTCTACACTCCGAGTTCAGGCCATCATTGAACCAAGGCTTGGAAATCTTAGAGGAGACATTTTTTTCCTGGAGGGGTGCTATAGAGTCCAGGATTTCGAGTAACGTGGCATTGTAGAGGGTTGTGAGATCATGTACATCAGACATGTCCGTCATGAGGGTCAGAGCGGAGTTGCAACGGTTTACCAAGGAGATGGAGTTGATATTTTGTAAGTTCCGTTTCCATTGCTTTGTTTTTGAGGGTTGGCCCTTTTATGAGTAACTTCAATATTGATGGAGAAGAGGATGCAATAATGATCAGACCAATCGCATGGGGTGATGGATTCTAGTAGGACGATGTTTGATTTTGCAATGATGAGGTCCAATGTCTCTCCCTTGTTATGCGTTGGGCTGTCACAGAATTGAGTTAGATCATGCTCTGACAGAAACTCTTTAAGACAGCCTACAATATGATCATTTGCGTTGTTCCAATGGAAGTTGAAGTCACCCAAGAATATTTGAGGAACTAGTGAGTTGGCGTTGGATGCCATGATCTCCAGTATCTCGTCGATACAAGTCAAATTATTGCCTGGGGGGTGGTAGAATATGTGTAGCTTGCTGGCGATGCACTTAGCATCCGAGATATTAATGCATAGATAATCACAGGAGGATAGCCCGATGGAGTCCGCTTGCTTGACTGATATTGAGTTACGATAAATGCAGGCTACCCCTCCCCTAGTTTCCCGATTCTATCAAGTTGGATTAGATCATGGGAAGGAGGAACCAGTAAGTCGAGAATGGGTGAGGAGGAGTTATTCAACCAAGTTTCTGTGAGGACCATAATGTCTAAATCGTTCTCTACAATGAGATTGAATATATCAGTCGCATGTTTGCTAGCAGATCTGCAATTAATGAGCCCACACTTCAACTTGTTAATCGAGTGGTTTAAGGTAATCTGTTCTAAGTTGATATTTGTGAGGTTATCTCTATTTACAGATCTGTTATTGAGTGTCGGTTCTCTGAGGGGATTGGTTACAATGGTTTGAATAGTGTCATAATGGGACTTACTATTGTCAGTATCCCGGGCATAGGACGTGAGGAGGTCGTCTATGTCTCTGTCTGATAATTCATCGCTTGACCTCCTAGGCCACGAAGGGGGGGGTAAACTACCCAGATTAGTGTTTAAGGGGAGTGTGAACTTGGATGTGCGTCTACTAGATTGGACGTTGCTTTGGTTATACTGACTAGTGTTGTCGGTGTGAGCATTCGTGGGGATGTAGTTTCTCATTTGGCGACTGATTTGATTCACGGTGTCGTTGGTGGCTCTGTGTAAGATAAGAAGATCTTTCGTGATAATAGAAAGGTTATGCATTTCGTCCTTAATATGGGATAGGCCAGTAGCTAGCTCATTAAGTTGATTGATCCAGATGGAATTGGGAAAGTAGGAAGCGGGTGTGGGCGTATGATCGGTTATGGAGGACGATCCACCTGTAGAGTCATTATGTGTGGTCTCCAATTGCTTGGGGATATCTACCTTATGTATGGATGTATGATCCATTATGGAAGGTGATCTGTCAGTAGGTTCTGTATGCAGGATCACATTCTCCATTTGCTTGGGGATGATTTCAATTGGGGTCAATGCAGGAAGCTGAACCGGGAGGATTAGTGTGGGATCTACGTCCATTGGTGGAGTGGTATAGAGGCTAGGCAACCGGATGGAGGGCGAGCCGCCAGTATGATCTATATGCAAGATCATGTTCTCCATTTGCTTAGGGATAACTTCAATAAGGGTTAATTTGTGAGGATGAGGCGGGAAGTTTAATGTGGGATCCATGTCCATGGGTGGAGTGGTATAGGGGCTAGGCAATCTGATGGGGGCATCCTCGTGAAGTTGAGGAAAGGTCACTGGGTTCTGTGATTGGATGGGCGGGATGAGTGTACCGGGTGTAAGGGTTCCCTCAGATATCGAGGAGGACAGTGGGTGAGGGGGATCTAAGCGATCCGATTTGACTGAAGGAGGTAAGAGGAGGGCGGTGTTGGAGGCATCCCAATTGGTGCCATCCCGCGAGGAGGGCAAGGATAACGATGGTGCGTCAGCCATGATGAGATCGGAAGCAAAGACCAACCTTTTCTCTTCTGGTCTGGGGGGTCCCGGCGTAGACTCGACCAAACGGACTAGGTGGTGGGGATTACTGGTGGTTTCATCACTGCTGAGGATAGTGGCTGAGTACAACCCTATCACGCCTGGGCCAAGGGACCCATGTGTATTTGTGTCAGACGTGTCTGGGGGGCTGGACACACTGACAGGAGCGATATTTGTCAGATTGGGAGAGTTTGATGAGGTATTTTGAAGAAGAGTAGTTAGGGGACCTCTAAATCCTGAAGATGCGGGGAGTGCGGTGAGTGTGCTATTCTTATTGTTTAATGCTCTCTTGATAATAGGGAAGAGCCTGTCAAAGATATCGAGATTATCGTTAGAGGCTTGTATAAGAATATTACCATTGTTGTAGATAGTAATGGTGGCATTCCCTGGGTAAAAGTCCGAGGCGGTAACCGTCAATTTGAGGGCATGCAGGGATTTCTTCGTTATGGAAATTCGGAGCATAGCGTAGAAGGTATTTCTCCATTGGGCACGTTTTTCGTGTGGAAGATAAGGTTGTTGGCAATGATGCCTTTGTTTGAGCAGAAATAAGTGTCTAAAACAAGAGTCTCAGGATGATTTATCATAAGCCGGTGTTTGAATTTCTTTGTCGCATTTTTGGAGAGGTTGGGCGGGTAGAGAATGGTGTAGGCATTGTGGCCTGCAGGTTCCAGGTCTCTGGCCATTTTTTTTTTTTCTCTCTCACACACTCACTCCTACCAACTCCCGTCAATAGGGGTAGATTTAAACTAATAAATGAATTAAAATTTGTCCAACCAGTAAATTTAGAGAACAACTCAGTGAGTATGATAAGAAGAAGAGAAAGGGGTGTCAGTTCTTCAGCATATACGTCAGGCTATGGCCACTCAAAGTTCTCCCTCACTCTAACGCTGCATTGGAGTCCCCTTTATTTCCTTTCCCTTTAAAAATATCCATGTCCTAGTCCAGACACTTAGACCTGTTTCACTGTTAATAACAGTGTGATAGAGAGGCCCGATTTATTTGTTGTCTCAAGCAGGCGCCATTTTAAGGACAGTCAGCTTGAAAGAAGTCCTGTTTCACTGTTTATTAACAGTGTGGATGTGTCTCAAGCAGGCGCCATTTTGAAGTCAGGCATCCAGCTCTAAAGCTCTATGCCGATTCACCGGACCTCCTTGAAGGAATGCAAACCTCTTCCACAAAATTTAACTTAACCCCTCTCCTCCTGCAGATAGCCAGAGGATCAGGCCAGAGAAACCAATACAGGGTCACGAAGGAGGGGCATACAAGAAGGAGAGATGGGCAAGCTGGGAAATGGCGCCCATCCCACACGACCACCAGAGGAGATCACCTCCGCAACACAAGAGATCAACCAGCTCCGCGAACCGACGTCCGATGCTGGCAAGGCGATGTGCGCAAACCGCTCACCTGCCGCTCCCGCCTCCCATAGGATCCCGGAGCAGATCCGATGCAATGCGCAGCATTCATAGGCTCCCCACTGCCGCGTGTGGAGTGAGTCGGTCAGCGGGTGGAGAAACGATAATCAGTGGCCGGCCAGAAGATAAGCGGTGACTGCCCACCGGTCCGCTCTCAGGAAAACTGCTCGGTTCGAGTCCAAGACACAGAGACTGACTGCCGCCATTTCTGCGTTCCGGAGCTCCAGTAGGAGTAAAGTAATAAATATATAGATACATAAGGCCATATTACTATACATATTTATGTACGAAAAATACACATATCTAGATACAAACATGTAATCAAAATAAATGTTTATGTACCCAGGGATATGCTGTACATTTGTGTTTGAGAATGGTGGTTAGTTATGGAAAGAGCCAACTCTTGAATAGTCTTCTGAAAATAAGATAGTTATCTGTGGATCTTATGTTTGGGGGTAATGAATTCCGTAGTGTGGTTGCTTGAACAGAGAAAGATCTGCCACCAATGTATTTTCTTGTATGGTGATATTTTGAGGCAAACTGCCAATCTGGAGAGGAGGTTCCTTTGTGAAGGTATTTGGTGATTTTATTCCTGATAAGTAATCTGGGAGCAGAGTTCTGAATCCGTTGTAGTTAGACATTAGAACAGAGATAGTGGCTTGGGCCTTGTGTGGACATCCCAGGTGGGGGAAGATGCATCGTAGAGTTTTCATAGTAATGAAGCTTGATCTTCCTAATTTTTTGACTTGGACATTCATTGATAACTTCGAGTCCATCATAATTCCGAGGTTTCTTACCTCCTTAGATGTTTTAGGAAGTGGTCCCAGATAGTCAGGCCAGGCGCAAAGTGGGTCATATTTTTTCCAATCGTCACATGAGTATTTCCTTTTTTAAAGCATTCAATTAGAGATGGCTCCATGTCATCCACTGATCAACGGCTCCGAGGCAACTGAAGACTTTTCAATGTCTTTTGGGCTTTCCAGTTTAAGAAGTATTTATGTGTCATCTGCAAAGTTATAGCATGTGAGCTGAAATTCATTGATGATTTCCACTAATGACTTCATGTAGATATTAAAAAGCATGGGTGAGATGATAGAGCCTTGAGGGACCCCTGCTTTTGTGAAGTATGGTTTGGATGAGAAAGGTGGGGAATGGATGACAGGACATTTTTTTTTGTTTTGAAGGTAGGATGTGATCCAGTTGAGGGTTGTCCTCTATATGCCTGCTTTGTAGAGTCCTTGGATTAGAGTGTCATGGTCAACTGTGTCGAAGGCAGCTGAGATGTCCAAGAGTAGTAGTGCAGCAAACCTGCTGTGGTCTACTGTGTTTTAAGATCATCCAGAGGGCAATGAGGGCAGATTCTGGCCCTCTTCCTGGACGGAATTCTGTTTGGAAGTCGGAAATTATGGAGTTATCTTCAACAAATTGTGACATGAGGGCAAATGTTGCTCTTTCTATCAGTTTGCCCAGAAAAGGTCCATTTGTAATCGGTCTGTGGTTGTCTGGGTCAAGTGGGTCCAGGTTAGTTTTCTTCAATAATGGCTGTATGTATATCTTTCTTAGGTTTTCTGGAAAGATTCCCGTAGTTAAGGAATTATTGATGATTCTTCTTACTGGTGTGGCTGCAGAGGAAGTTAGAAGAATGTTCTTGATTATTTGTGGTGGACACGGGTCAGAAGGAATGGAAAGGCTGGGCTAGCCTCCTCTTGGAGGGTATTTTGGAAATGGGTTGGTGCTGGTGGTTTTCCTTTGTTTTAAAGAGGAATCCAATGTGTCTGCTTTATTGTGTAATGATTTCCCATTTTGTCCGTGAATTCTTGAATAATGGGATGAGTTTTTCCTCGGCATTAAGGTTTACGAAATTCTATGAGAAATTTGTAAAATTCTATATTTGCACATTTAGCATTTTAAATTCTGTCTGAATAGTATCTTTTTTTTAGATTTTTGATAGCTGACTTGTATAATCTGCTAAGTTTCTCTGGGTGAAGTTTGTCTTGATTGCTCTTTGTTTTGAGCCAGGTACTTTTCAGCTTTCTAATTTGCGGTTTTATCTCTTTTAGTTCTGTTTTTCTCCAAGGTGCCTGTTTCGTTTTGTCCTGTTTTGTTGTTCTGAGTGGTATTAGCAAAAGCTTCCTGTAGCCACTCATATATTTTTTTTACAGAATTTATTGTGTTGGATGTTATTTGTGTTTCTAAGTGTTCAAAATTTTGTTTGTTCCACGGTAGATAGGTGGATGCATGAAAGGTGGTTTTAGGTGTGTTGCTTTGTAGAGTTTTATGTAGGAAAGCTAGCAAATGGTGGTCTGACCATGCGACTGGAGTAATCATTTTAAAGGTAACTAGCTCTGGATTTGCAAAAATGACATCTAAGATTTGTCCAGCGATCTGTGTGGGTTTGTGGACGATTTGATGTAGGTTCAGTGAGTCAAGGCCAGTGACTATGGTTTTTTGTATCGGACATATTGGGTTTGTTAAAGCAAATGCAGAGTTTGGAGTGCAGTGTTATCATTTTTGAAACTGCATCTAAAAATGTGTCTGGGAATGTTGCATTGCTAGGTGGAGGTCTGTAAAGGAGAAGGAAATTACAGGGGGAAGTTGGCATAGGATTGTATCTGGTGAAGAGGGCCTCACAATCAGGGTAATAATGGTATGAGCCTTATATGGTCGAATGTAAATGAATCTGCCCTTTTCGAAAACATCGTAAAGGAAAATCTTATGCATTTTAACATATGCACCGACTGGAGCACTTCCCCCTGCTCACTTGTAGCTGCCTTTTGTAAACTGATGGTAGAAATAGCGGACAAGTTGAGACTCGTGAATAGGAGCATGGATAATAGGAAGAAGGGGTGATTTGATCAAAAATTGCACAGTTGCTATTAGGAATTTGAGAAAAGCTCTGCATGAAATGCCAAGAGACAAGGATAAAATTATTAATCTGAGAGCTGCTTATAAACAAGCCCTGATAAAAAGGAAAAAAGGGATGCATACTGATACCAATTATAACATTCTTTTTTTGAAAACCATAAATCAGCCATTTCTCAAAGATTCTGCAGTCCTTAGGGTTGAGGCTCATGTACAACAGGAGTATTGGATAAAACATTATGAAGGGATATTTGACCCCAATGCTGCCCCCATAGAACTACCATCCACAGTGGTATATCAAATAGGACCTTTCCAACTACTTTCTATAACTATAGATGAGGTAGTTACTGCTTTGAATATGTCTGCCAATGCAAAGGCGCTTGGCCTTGATGGGGTTCCAATAGATATCTTTAAGTTGTATGTTACCCTCTGGGCCCCAATCGTAATGCAAGTGTGTAATGCTGCAGTGAGTGGTTTTCTACCGGCTACTTGGACTGAAAGTATCATTGTTCCTATTTTTAAAAAGAGAGATAGGGAAGACCCTATATGTTATCGTCCAATATCCCCTCCCCCCCCCCCCGGATTCCACAGCTAAATTAATGGGCAGAATCCTCCTAGAAAGGTTAGAAGAATAGGTGACCGAGAATCACATTCTTACAGATTCACAATATGAGTTCAGTAGAGATGTTGGTACAATGAAACAATGCGTTAATTAATTTACACCTTCTTATTAGTAAATACACTGGGGCCGATTCCGATCTCGCTGGGAAAGCCCTACGGCCGACTGGCGCCCGTAGAGCTTCCCGACCGACTCGTGCTCCGGGGCTCCGATCGCCCGAGTACGATGCAAACAAGTGCTGACGGACACGGGTCGCTCGGAGCCCCATTGAAGTCAATGGGAGCCTGTTGTACGACGCGTACATAGGCTCTCATTGATGAAAAAGTTACGTTGCGCACAAGGGCACCCCCTGTAGTGGGGACGCGTCTGTGCCACCCGCACCATACATGCATGTGTAGGGGGGACCCTTGGGTCCCCCCCTGTGATCGACTCGTAAGGCTATGGGTAAAGGGGGCTCCGGTGCAGACCTCCGAAGTCCGCTTCCCGGAGTGTTGATGTGTTAGAGGCTCCGACTCGATCCGGCTGTCCGAATCGTGCATCATACTGGCTCGGTCGGAAATCGCCTCCATTGCACGTCACGGTTTGCTTACGGACGAGACGTACGGAGCGGTTCGGACCCGGAAATGACTCGGTCGGCGATTTCGCGTTTCTCGCATCGTACTTTCTCGCTCGTACAGCTGTACACGTCGGTCGGAAAACATGCGTGTGGCTCGTACTTTTTCCGCCCTGATCGCGTTCGGAGCCCTTCCGAGCGAGATCGGAATCGGCCCCACTGTAGAAAAAAAGGGTCATATATACTCATGCTTTGCAGACTCAAGGCAGTGCTTTTAATTTAGGGGACCACAATAAGTTATGGAAGATATTGGAACAATTGGGTTCACCAGCTGGGATAATTACACTACTGTCTCAATTGCATGCCTGTTTGAACACCCAAGTAGGTTATGGATCTAAGGGGGAATGTACTCCCGACTTAAGGTTTCGGGCGGGATATGACAGGGGTGTGTTCTTTCCCCCCGTTGCTCTTTATATATTAATGGGACGAATGAGGTACTAAAGAATGTGAAGGCTGATGCACACTGGGTCAATAACTGTTTAGCTCCAATCCTCTTATACGTGAATGATCCTGTTCTGGTTTCCAGAACACCCAACGAGTTACAGCTTTTGATTGATACTTATGTCTCACATATGGAGGAAAAGGAAATGAAAGTGAACTTAACGAAAATGTTTACTATGGTGTGTGGGAAAGAGGAGGCCAAGAATCGGGTACATCATATTAAAGGGAGGGCTTGGCTGAAACACATTTTTTTATATTTAGGAATACATTTAGATAGCAGTGGGAATTGGGGGACACATTTGAAAATGGGAAAATTGAAATTTTTAAGATCTATAGAAGAACGTTTTAGATTTTCTGTCAAAATATGACATAAGCCAATAAGAGAATTATTGATCCTGTATAAAAGTAAATGCCTCCCCAGTATTACCTATGGGGTTCCACTGTGGGGTTGGACAAATTGTGACCTTCTACAGTCAGAAGAATTTCTTTTCTAAATAGAGGTTTGGTGGTCTCGAAATCAACCTCCTCTAATGTTGCACATAAGAAACTGTCAGTACCATTCTTAGAGGATGTCATACAGATCAGCCCTGTCTTATTCTGGCATAGCATATGGGGCAAAACTGGTCCAAAGTTTACTAAAGAATTAATAAAAGACTGTTTGACACTTGAATACAGAGACAGAATCACAAGGTTGAACTATATTAAAAACCTCTTAACAACAGAAGATAATAATATTAGTATTGAGGACCCAATCAGCATCTTGCGTTACAGCAAGAAGGAACTAAAATCTTTTTTAATGTGGAAGAGGGAGGTCAACAGGGATATGCGTGACAGTAGTAAGCAATCAGTTTGTAATTATTGTTTAGGCCCCATATGTGAAGGTACTCAAAGTTATTTATTAACTGTGCAGAAAATTCAATATATTTTCTACCTTATGAGATACTTTTTGGCACTTTGGATTTTCAGGTTGCTTTTCCAAAAATGGGGGTTTGATCAAGGATGCCTCCTAAATGCCTCCTAAATCCAACGCATCTACTATGCCTTTTATTTTGTTTTGTAGATTTTATAAGGACTTAAAGCAGCAGTTTTTAAGACTTTTGTTTAACACAGGTATTTATATTTATTATCAGGAAGTTTTTAAACATATTTGTGCCTTAGATAATGTAGATATGTGGTACAGGGTCTCTACTGTTATTACAACTGCCATACTCAGAAGGCAATGTCTTTGACATTTAGAAATAAAAACTTATGAGGATGGGTTATGACAATTTTTAGCAATGAACTGAGTTAATTTTGATACTATCTGCTGAGCAGCAATCTAAGATCTTTTAATACAACACAAATAATGTTCCATAATTATTGGTACTTCTGTGTTAAATTCATGCGGACATATTGTGTAATGATATTAAGGTTATTTGTAATGTATTTCAAATTAATAGGTTTTTATTTCTGTGACTCTTTTGTGGATATTATTTGATCCAAATCATCATTTTATGATGATGATGGTATGGAAACTTTGTCAGCTTTAGTGAGAGGTATTGTTTGCTTGAATATAACAGCTAGTCCTCATCCTATTTTGCCTATACGACTTTGTGTGATAGTTGGACTGCCTAGAGAAATACCTTCAGGCAACACTGGAGCCATGCCATCTCCCAACCATGATTCAGTTATGAAGAGTAAGGTTGTGTGTCAGTGAGTAGGTCGTAGATGCAATACTTGTTTTAAAAGAGTGATCGAGCATTTATTTGTAGGCAGTTTATAGATTGTGTTTTGGTGATGGTGTGACTTTGTTTTGTATAAAAGTGAGCAGTATTTTTTTAAATTGTAGCAGGTGGTTATTAGTGCTGGTATTAGCTGAATGAGGATAGCAATCATGTTGCTTTTCTCTATCGTATTCCTTGTCCAGCAGGCTTAGAAGGTATTTTGATGAGTCTGCGTCCTTAGGTGGTGGAGATGGTGTTTGAGAGTGAGTTGGAGAGCTGTGCTGCTTTTGTAGAGTAACCTTTTTGTGTAATAGACATGGAGATGTGAAGTTGTGAAGAGTGGCATGTTGTATATTTTGTTTGTGTCTGTTTAGGAGGGAAGGTGTATGAGTTAGGGGTGGTGGTGCAGCATGTGGGGCATGTTGCCAGGCATTGAAATGTGCAATGGATGAGAGGCATTTGAATGAGAATTGTTGTATTGATGTATTTGTATTAGGTGTAGGGGAAGAGAGAAATGTTGGCAGTGAAGATGGTCTAGGATGTGTATTATTTGTGTATCAGGAGGATGGGAGTGGGTGTATGTTTCTAGTTTTTGATGGAAAGTATTATGCAATAGTGTGTGTGTGTTATTTTGTTGTGCTGGTGTGTGTGTTATGAGTTTTTTTGTGGAGCAGTGAGAGGAGATGATAATGTAGTGGTTTTCTGTGAAGGATTTGTATGTGAAGTATTATTGGTGAGTGGAAGTTGAATGGTAAAGGGGATGGTGATGTGTTTTAGAAAAGAGTGTATGTTATGAGTGTATGTGGTATATTTGATAGCTGGAAGAAGTAATATGTGTGGTGGAGTGGAGTGTGAGGATTATTTTGTTGTGTGTTTTTGGTAAAAAGAGGAGTATGGGGTTGGTGGATGAAATGATGTAGGGCTGAGTATAGGTTTAGTGATGACAGAAAGGGGTCTGTTAGGAGCAAGTAGAGGGTAGAGCTGGTGCTTTGTATGAACAGGAAGTGTGTGTCTGGATGGATTCAAGTTATGTATAATGTGGCTTTGAGTTATTTTGGTGATGTTTGAGTTTGTTAGTGGTATAGAACAGAATGGTGTTTTGTGGGAGTGTAAAGGCGCCATTGTATGGCATGTGAGGTAGAAGGGTGTATATGTGTGGGTTGTGGGGTTTTGTAGTGGTTTTTGAGACAAGGAAATGTCGTTAGGGTTTGTTTGTAGTACATGAGTTTAGTGCATTTGCTGTGAGTGTGTTACTATGTTTGTGGAAGGGTTAAGGTAGATCCTGATGAATGTTATTAATATAATAAATATTGTATTGTATTGTAATTGCATTTATATAGCGCTTACTACCCCTTACCAGGCATCAAAGTGCTTTTTTGACGAGTAGCACGCTACTCCGGAACGCGTAAAGGATTAGTGGTGAAATTAGTATAGTGAAATATGAAATTAATTTGAGTGGTGGATATGTTAGTCTGTTATTTGGATTGAGAAGGATAGTGGAGGGATAGAGGAGGGAAAAGGTTTTCATTTATAAAGCGCTTGCCACCCCTGATGAGGCGTCAAAGTGCTTCTAGGCGAGCAGCATGCTACTCAAGAATGATACATGTAATTTCTTCCCAACCTATTCACCTAAACAAATAACATAGCATTAAAGAGTACATGTGTAATGAACATATAAAAACTAAAAAAGCATATTAAAAGAAATAAAACATTCCATCAATTACACAATAATACATATTTTGAGTATTTACATATTTAACAATCAAATAATATTTTAATTAAAAAAAATTACATTAAAATACATTGAATTTTATTTAACTTCCAGCCCTATTCCCCTACATACCCAACAACCTCCAACTAAAATATAACTTAAATAATTCAGTATAAAACCATTTACATAATTAACATTTTAATTATATATAACTTAATTAAGTTCCCACCCTACACACCTACAAACCCGCCACCCTGCTGCACAAATACAACTTACTATGACTAATAACAGAACTCAATAAAAAAATTAAGATTTCAATTTTGAATTTGAAATATAAAATAAAACTTACAAAATCGTCTTAATAAATAATCAATTAAAAAGAGTTAATAAAAAAATTAACATTGAATTAAAACATATTTCTAATTTAAACAACACAATTCCTATCCCCTACAAATCCAATGACTTGCTATAACACTATAAATTACTAATAATATTTTTTAAAAAGCTAATAAATCACTTACAATGACATACTATATTTTATAAAATGAATAACAATGTGTAGTGACACAGTCACAATGATGAGACAGGAGATATACCATGTTCAAGTATTGAGTTTATTGTCCACAGCGTACGCAGTCCAGCAGCAACTGACAAACGTAGAAAATAACTTGACCTCCAACCCCACACCACATTCCACATTCCAGAGGAGAGGTGCTGGAATTTGGAATGTGTAAGAAATGACATCACCACAATATCTCCCTTCCTTACACATGGTACAGAAAGAAGCAATAAAAATACAGTAGCATAAAGAATGAAAAAGAATAAAAAACAAAAGAACTAAGTGATAAGCAAATGAAACTTAATACCAACATAAGCACGTAGAAAGAATATAGAAACTGATTAATCCCAACAGTTGAATCCCGCAAGCAAGCTAAGGACGAAAAAATCTAATCACAAAACCTGATGGGCTTGGTAATAGTGCGACCACTACTCCTCTGTTTGGGAAGAAGAGCAACACCAGAGAAAGACCTGACATCAACCTTATCAGAGGAAACAGCAGGTTCCACGGGTGCCGGCAAAGAATTGTCAAAATTCACCTTCACCACTCTGCCCTTGTTCTACCATTCATCCCCTTCCGTGCGGACAGCATTCCTGGTGACAACTTCCACTCTTACGGGTGCTCTGAATGTGGACCTCCCTTTCACAACATGAGTAGGATCTTTCACGCGCACCCAATCGCCTACACGTAAATCTGACCTATTGGGTTGGACCCTGTGCACCGCATCATTCTGACTTTTCATTTTGGCTTAAAATTCCTCAACTCTGGGTCTCACAATTTTATCTACACACATCATCCGATCACTTTTAGCTTGACATTCCCTCAACCATGCACACCCCCGCATGATTTCAAATGGAGGCAGACCAGAACCAGCGTTGGGTCAGGACCTGTGTGACCACAACATGTCCTCCACAGCTTGACACAACTCCACCTTGTTCTGCAAAGCCCACTGAATGCATTCCACCAGGGTGCAGTTTGAGGTGGGACAGTTGAAGATGGGCTGAGCATCAGGCAGGCTGCTACTGGTGGGGCTGCTTTATATGGATGCTAACCTGTAACCAAAATCTAATAAAGAAACTACAATGTGGGGTAGGAAATGGGAATCTACCCAAATGGCTTTGTTAAGACTCCTACGGTCTATGAAGACTCTCAATTGGCCATTCTTTTTCCTGGCAATGACCAAAGGAGATAACCACAAGGATGACTCAATCAGTTCAATTACACCATCCGCACACATTTTTTTGAGTTTGTCAGCTAACTCATCACGAACACTGAAAGGTACATTTCTTAATTTGTGCTTGACCTGGGGTGACATCACTTTGGACCTTGATCCTGTGCTTGAACCCTTCGATCTTACCTAACTTGTCACTGAAAACTGAACCAAACAAACCAATCGACTTGGTACTGTGATCAGTTGCATCAGAGACCTTATCAGTAGGGACACCATCGGCGACCAAGGAAACATGAACCTTCCTCCGAGGCCTAAGTGTCATCCAGAAAACATCCTGATGGTACCAACCAAGAATGTTCAAACCTTTCTTGGCAACGTACACTTTGCCAAAAATTGTGTGGTTTTGAACCTCAAATGACACTCAATATACCCAGACAGTTCAATGTTCCTGCCATCATACATTACAGGATTCCTGTCAGGCGGGAGTAATTCCTGGTTGCCCCAAATCTCCTAGAACAACTCATCAGTCACCATTGTCATCCTTGCACCTGAATCAATGAGCAGTCTCAACACCTTGCCATCAACCATGATTTCTTCATAAGGATCAACACAGTTTGACTCACCACCCTGGACAACTATCACTATATCTCTCCCACAATCTGTACTTCCTCAGAGCTGTCACACAATTCACCATCCGGTATGGCGTTGACCTTATCCTTGGATGACTGACAAACTTTGACAAAATGGCCAATTTTGCCAAATAACCTGCATTTAACATTCTTAGCTGGACATGGTCGACCATTCGGGCCATGATTAGAAAATCCACACCTGAAACAAATGTTTTTCTGACTGAAAAACCCCCTTTGGATTCTTTCCTCTTAGTGGTCTTCTTGGAATAGACATTTTGCTTGGAACTGCTGTTATCATTCACAACAGACACACCACTAGTTTCCCTACGAGTTAGTTCCTTGCAAGCCTTTTGTGATACTTCAATGCTTTTCACCACATCAATGGTTTCTGTCAAACTGGGATTTCTCATAGTGAGTAGTTTTTCTTGAAACTTTTTGTCCCAGCAACGTACCACTATCTGGTCACAGATAAGCTGAGACGAAAAATTCTCAAACTCACATTCTGCAGCTAACGCGTAAAACTGCTACATATGTGTCAATAGACTTGTCCTGCAATTGCTCCCTAGTGAAGAATTTGTGCTTGTTTACAATGAAACTAGGATGAACATCGAATTGTTTTTCAAGTTTTTTTACAGCCAACTCATTTTCATCCAACCCATCACCATCCTGCTATAATTGGAATGGTGGCAAATGCTCATGAATGGACTGACAATTCTTATTGTGTTCCAATAAGAATATTTTATGTTCTGGGCGATACCTATTCCCCTAATGGCTCCCAGGTACTTGGTAAAAGCCCTGTACCAATTTCTCCAAGGGACGGGTGGATCACCAGGTGATTGGAGAAAAGGGGGAGGAGCATTGACATTCTGCAAGGTGGCCATGAGGGATAGAACCCCCCAAAAAACCGAAATGGAATAATGAGTTTGGACCTGAGCAGAATTACACAAAAACAGTAATAAAACAAAATTACTAGTCTTGTTAATTCATTCAACATTTGTGTGTGAATCACAGATGACACACAAATTTGTAAGCACCGTGAAGTAGAAAAATCTGGGCTGCGTGTGCACGTCACAGATGCACAATTCTCAGTTCCCTACGTTGACTTGTTTGCATGTGCGTATCACGGATGCCCTACACGCACACAGTAAAATGCAGCAAATGTGTGCGCACTACAGACACTTTTTATCCTGATCACGTGTGTTGAGAAACCCTCACACTGTTACACACCTCAGTGTGTGCGTATCACAGAAACTTGGACCACTGAGCTCGTCGGTGAATCAGGATGTACGCCGGGGAAAGACTGCCAATCGGTGAATCAGTATGTACGCTGGGGAAAGACTGCCAATCCCAAACCAGTGTGACAGCTGAAGAGGAAAACATGAAGACGCCGATGAACCCGATCCAATATGGCCGCTGACGTTAGTGGAGGGAGAACTTAATGACATTGGAGTTCTCTGACGTTGTAATACTCCGTGCGCCTGCGCTCCACTTCTTTCGTGACAACAAAGTGGAGATGACACGCTGGAATGCTGCATAAGCAACAAGGTGCACGTGGGGCTCGACTGACTCGGTGAGTGCTCGAGCGATAAGGAGGCATGTGGACAAGGA
This sequence comes from Calotriton arnoldi, assembly GCA_963921515.1. Classification (NCBI taxonomy): domain Eukaryota; kingdom Metazoa; phylum Chordata; class Amphibia; order Caudata; family Salamandridae; genus Calotriton; species Calotriton arnoldi. The sequence continues at coordinate 83,748 of CAWUFW010020933.1, forward strand.
GACACGCGCTATCTGAAACAGCTGTAATCTTTGGCGTGTTACACGGATGTGCGCAATGTCGCGCCAACCGACACGATTTTGGCACGTTCGACTTGCGGGGCATTTCACTCAAAGTCACAAACAAAAACACGTCAAGCAAGCAAACACTGGCCAGTGGGTTTTGTTTTCTTCCTCCGTGACATATCCAAAACAATCGTATTGAGCCTGGAATCCGAGTAGCGTTGCCTCAGAAGTGCCTGGGTTCCTCACTGTAGCTAAATCGTCACCAGATTGTAGTAACACAGTCACAATGATGAGACAGGAGATGTACCGTGTTCAAGTATCGAGTTTATGGGCCACAGCGTCCGCAGTCCAGCAGCAACTGACAAACGTAGAACACAACTTGACCTCAAACCCCACACCACATTCCACATTCCAGAGGAGAGGTTCGGGAATGTGGAATGTGTAAGAAATGACATCACCACACAATGATACTAACAATACGAACACAAACAATTACTATATTCACTAAAAAACATAAGCGATATTAAGAACAACAATATTCTTGAAAACAATATTATTTACAAAAAAATTGATATTCTTGACAACGATATTCTATACCACAATATTTTTACTAACAAATTTTTTTTCTCATATTTATGTTTTCTGATATTTTAATCTCAATATTTTGTCAAAATACCCATGAACTATGCACCATTATCGTAACTTGGTCGTCATGAGTTTGGTACCATTTGAACTAGTGTCCTATGGCGCCAAATTCTGGGAGGCAAAAGGATTTCTGAACCCCAGCTCCTTGTAAGAAAGGTCAGCAAACCAGCTCTGTCCTTTGGCTTCTGGAGGCCAGCCCTGTGCTGTATGAGCGCAGGGCTGAGCCTGGAGAAGAAACACAAAGAATGTGTGTTTTATTCTCCAGTTCCAGTGCAGCTCCACACTTCTTGCCTTGACTCTGCCATGGCTACAAAGATAAGGCATTTTACAGACATGAAGCGGCAAGTAGGATGACCATCTTTCAAAAACAGAAGCTGGACTAGACATTAAGGGCCTGATGTAGATCTTGGTGGGACTGGTCCCACCGTCACATTTTTGGGGGCCTTCCCGCCTGCCGGCTTGGCGGTTCGCCCACCTGCTTTAGATTTTGGCCAGTCCATAGACGAAAGACTGCCTCAATCCCACCGCCTCCGCCAGAAATCTGCTCCCACATCAACGGCACCACCGCCAGAAGAGGCTGGCGTCGTGACTTCAGCCAAGAGTCCCGCCGAGCTGATTGACAATGTGCCTCCCACCATGGCAACTGTGCCGGAAATCCCTCCCCCTTTGAGTCGGCAGAATAGAAGGAAATGTCGTAAAAACCTGACTTTTTTTCTTCATTTTCCATCTTATACCCCATCGTCCAGGTCTCTCCTTTGCTGCTCCGACACCACCACGACACCAAATGACTCTGTTTGCATCGACATGTGGGGTAAGGTACTTGTACTATTGTCCAATGTATTTTTTGCTGATGTTTGCTGTATTACTCCATTCCTCTTACATCCCCAAAAAATGTTTGTGTAATGCAGTTGTGTTCATTTTCCTAAAAATCAAGGTAAATTGAACATACCTGTATTGATACTTAAAAAATATTTGTAGTAGTGGTGCTTTAGGGTGTTGTGCTAGTGGGTTCTGTGGGTATGCATTCAATATTGTGTTTATGTTGTGTGAGTGGTATGCAATATGTAACACAAAGGAACATAACACATTGCCTACATATGTATTTCATGCAAACATTACATATGTGTTTTGACGTATAAATATGTTGTACTTACCAGTCTCCACACCCCAATGAACCTCACTCTGTCAGGACTCCACCGCCAGCACAACTGGAACTTCTAAATTGGCTCAATGCAATCTGGCGGGACTGACGGCAGCGGAGTACTGTTAGCTAGCGGAGAAGACTGCCACCTCAGGGATCTTCTGTCTATATCTATACAAAAATGGTATGCAGTTCCTAATATTAAAAAGCAGGAGGAAATGTTTATATCAAAAGGTCCACATGTGGATGTGGAGTTATAGATATGGGGAGAAGAATCCTCTCCTCTTGGAAAAAGACCCTCACACACCCAGCCAGCTAGGTGTCATGCTTCATCATCGGGTCTGCTCCTTATCGGGTCGGCGCTGCAATCCCCGATCGGCACCCGTGATGGGGCCTCCTTAGCGGAGATCTTTATTCCAAATGCCGGTGGGTGAAGTGCGTGTGAGGGCTCTAAAACAGTGTAGGTGGTGTTGATGTGTAGGGAAGTGAAATTAAAAAGGGGAGGTGGTCCACTCAAAATAATTTTATTGAACGTGGCCCCTACCCTAGTTAAAAAGAAAACAAGACGCGTAACCCCACTCTAAGGATGTCGGGAATAGGCGCTTGAGAAAAAGGTCAACATGTTTCTTGCCCAGAGATATATTAATTGGCAATTCTTCAGGACCAAACAAAAGAGGATCTACCTACACTTTTTGGTAATGGTCAACAGTAAAGTGCATAAGTGACCATCATTACAGCACCCTAAAAAGTGATACCTGTAAATCAAACAATACAACCTGCAATAAAAAACAGAATAACAACGTTAACATAAAAAGTTGCAGTATTCTGGATATAATAGGAAATAAAGCGCACCAAAAAGTGTCAATGATGCGGATCAAACATGCTAAACACAGGTGGCTCGTGGCATGCATGATGTGAGCACTCGGTATCATTAACACCGGGAAGGCATCTAAAAACTGAGAAACTAAGAAAGGCAATCATCTGAAAACTCACCCAGTTAGGGTCAAGGATGCGCGGCATCGGTACCGGCTGGTGTAGACACTAATGTGTAGTGTCCTAATAGGTAGGAAAAAACATGAATAGTAATGTACATAATTATTGAAAGGGAGCAACATGTCTTAGGTACATCAGCCTGGAGGAGGAGAAAGCCACCAGTACACAAGGGCACCCATCAAACCTGCCCTGTATGTGGCTATCCAATTAGCTAAGCATGTACTCCAATAAAGGAGCACACTAAATGTTAATGGTGCCGGGGGGCTGAGCAGCGTGGCGAGCACCCCAATCAAAGCACCAGCCAGGGCACCCCCCACTCTCCAAGGTGAGGACGTGTTCGCTAACAGGAACCCTGACGGGGCCACACCGCCGATGCTCAAAAAGGCAGCTCAACAGTATTGAAACTACCTATGTGTAGGAACGTGTCGTCGAATACGGAGGAGACCGAAGCCTGTAATAAGGTCAACAAGATTCACCGCATCGACCACGTTCTAACCCACAGGACCCCTTCTGTCTATAGCCACAACATCTAAATACAGCAGGCAGACCGCCATCAGCTCGCCGGAGTACTTGGGATTTCCACAGAGGCAGGACGGCAGTAATACCGCCAAGATCTAAATCAGACCCTTAGGGGCCGATTACGATGGCGGTCGGAAAAGCATTCCGACCGCCGTGGTAGCGGTAAATAACCATCTGCATGTACCGCTGCAAAACCGGCGGTCAGATTAGGATGCACCGCCAGAGAAATCCAACCGCCGCGGACGGATTCCACAAAACTCCGCCGGGATCAACCGGAACAGTTGAAAATCTGTCCGCAGCGTTCGGATTTGCTGCAGAAAGACCCAAAACCGCCGATCGACCAGCGGAATGACCGCAAGTGAAATTACGATACGATGGCAGTGCCAGCGGAACGATCAGTTGTTTCCGACCGCCGCGATCGCAACTAATGCTGAATGGGAGAGCCGGCGGAAGGGCTGTTGCATTCCGACCGCCGCGGTCGCGCCGGAAGAGTAATGGCGGTCGAAAGCAACCACACAACAAGGCTACCAAGTGTGGCTGTATATCTGGCTCAGCCTCCAAAAACACCTAACACACCCCAATGACACATCCCCATAGCAAGTAAAAAATACAAATCCCAGGTCAACCCAGACAACACACCTGACATGAATACTCCATTTTGACCCACCCACATAGCTGAGTATAAAACCAGCCCCTTCCCTGCTCAGAATACTTTGCACAACTCCAGCACTGAAGGGCCTAACCCCACAGCACAAAGGAGAGGCAGATCAGCACACATCACACCATCACAACCACACACACACCACACACTTCTCCACCACCACCTTCCCACCTGCACTTTTCACACATTTGCACATCACACACCATGGCACAGAAAAAAATGCCAAAATTCACTGACAATGAGTTGTCAGTGATGGTAGATGAGGTAATCAGAGTAGAACCACATTTGTTTGGAAGCATGGTCCAACAGACACCAGTAGCCAGAAAAAATCAAATGTGGGCAAGGATAGTCAACAAAGTCAATGCAGTAGGGACCACCCCGCGCACCCTGAAGGACGTGGCATGACCTCAAGACCAGGGTGAAAGAGCGTGACAACAAGAACCATGAGCTGGCTCAGAGGACTGGTGGTGGCCCTCCCATTTCAACACTAACATTCAACAAATGGGAGGAGAAGGTGCTTGCCATTCTGCATCCAGAGAGTCTCATAGGAATACCCGGGGGAGTGGAGGCTGGTAAGTACCAACAAATGTCTCCCATTACACTGCTATGTACTGTCTTGCACAACTAGAAAGCTACATTTCCTAAACACAAATGCACTTACGTACAACACACTCTTCCCAACACATGTCTCACACATCTAACATTTCCTTCCTCTAAATCACCCCAAAGGTAGCTAGCAATATTTCCATGGGGGCATGTGTACAGGCAGCCAGCACTACAACTCCCACCAGGCCCCCTTGTCCCACAGCTGAGCAGGATGGTACACTCCCAATACCCAGAACCATTTGGCAGCCATTGCATTGCTCACCTTCACCTAACAGATAGGTAGCCTTCTGAACAGGGAGGGTTGTTTGTGGGTGGGAAGCCTGCACTACAACTCCCACCAGGCCCCCTTGTCCCACAGCTGAGCAGGATGGATCACTCCCCACACCCACAACCATGTGGCAGCCGATTCATTGCACTCATCAAACTTACAGGTAGGTAGCCATCTTAACAGGGAGGGGTGTTTGTGGGTGGGAAGCCAACACTACAACTCACCACAGGCCCCCTTGTCCCACAGCTGAGCAGGATGGAGCACTCCCCCCCACCGTGTAGCAGCATTGCATTGCTCACCATCACTTAACAGGTAGGTAGGCATCTTAACAGGGAGGGGTATTTGTGGGTGGAAAGCCTGCACTACAACTCCCCACAGGCCCCCTTGTCCCACACCTGAGCAGGATGGTACACTACCCACACCCACAACCATGGGGCAGCCATCTCATTGCTCTCCTCAAACTCACAGGTAGTCAGCCTTCTCATGCTCTCTTGTCTCACCCCTGAGCAGGATGGAACACTCCCCCCACCCAGAACCATGTGGCAGCCATTGCATTGCTCACCTTCACCTAACATGTAGGCAGCCTTCTGAACAAGGAGAGGTGTTTGTGGGTAGGAAGCCTGCACTACAACTCCCCACAGGCCCCCTTGTCCCACAGCTGAGCAGGATGGTACACTCCCCACACCCACAACCATAGGGCAGCCATCTCATTGCTCTCCTCAAACTTACAGGTAGTCAGCCTTCTCATTCTCTCTTGTCTCACCCCTGAGCAGGATGGAACACTCCCCCACCCAGAACCATGTGGCAGCCATTGCATTGCTCACCTTCACCTAACATGTAGGTAGCCTTCTGAACAGGGAGGGGTGTCTGTGGGTGGGAAGCCTGCACTACAACTCCCACCAGGCCCCCTTGTCCCACAGCTGAGCAGGATGGTACACTCCCCACACCCAGAACCATGTGGCAGCCATTTCATTGCACTCATCAAACTTACAGGTAGGTAGCCATCTTAACAGGGAGGGGTGTTTGTGGATGGGAAGCCAGCACTACAACTCCCACCAGGCCCCCTTGTCCCACAGCTGAGCAGGATGGTACACTCCCCACACCCAGAAACATGTGGCAGCCATTTCCCTCCACTGTGTCACCGAACAGGTAGGTAGTCAGTGCATGCACCCTGCCATCCTTCTCAAAAAACATGGAGCCAGATGACCACACCAGCACTCACAAGTCAGCCAACTTGGCATAGATCCAAAAGCCACATCCAGTGTGCAGACAGCTAAGCGCACGTAACTGTCACAGAAATTAAACTTTGACTCACCAAGTCACATGTGAAAGTAATTCATGGCACAATCATGCACAGCACAGAATGCAATGTGTAAGTGCCATGGTGTCAGAGCATGAGGGCCCATATGAACACAAAACATGCATGGTTAATCTTACAAACAAAGTAAAGTACATTATATGAAAAAGGTATGTATAACATTCTAATGGCTAGTTCTTGCTTAGCTGAAATTGATTCCATGAAGAGCAAACAAAAAAGACGCATTACATAAAGTTGATGTGCCGCAAGTTGTTAGATGATGACATGTCCTTGTAATCACACAATCTGTACGTGGCACATGGTTTCAATTTACATGTCACACCATGGACAAGTAATGTATGTACCTCAACATCATGTCATGATGCTCAGTATTTTGCTTCCATACCAAGTGATTGCAATGTAAAGTGTTCGGTGTATCGAAAGTAACATCCAAAAGTCTAACACCAAGCTTGTGGAGTGCACTTAACTGACAATTTAACCTCTGTTCAACAGGAGATCCACAAGCAACTGCAGCAGAAAACACCACCAACCTGCAGAGCCTGTCTCCCCCCCGGAACATGAACTCTCGGATGCAGACTCCCTACGTTTCTCAGATGAGGAGCAACAACCTGGCCCCACCAGACTGCCAGGGCGCACCACATCTCAGCCCCTCATTGTCCCCACCACCACCACCACCACAGCAACAACAACAGCGCTGACCCCTGCTACAATGACCTGTGCGGCCTCCACCACCACCATCACCACTGCTGCCTGCAACACTCTCCCTGCCTCAGTGGTTACCAACACCACAACACAATCAGAGGATGCCAGGGTGAGTGTGCGGGTGCGTCCAGTGCCAACACCACAGGTCCGTGTCAGCAGGGCAGGTGGGAGGGCAACTGGGGGACAAATACAGGAGGACACTGAGACTGAAGCCCTGGCCAACGTCGCAAGAGTCCTTGGGGCATATGAACAGAACCAGGGAAAGATGGGCCAGGTTGTGGAAGAAGTGCGTGAGCTCCGCCTGCTGCTTAGGTCCATGGACACACGTATGGGCCAACTTATGGACCTCTTGGGCCAGCTTGTGGGTGTTCTGAGGGACAGATATGCGGCCCAAATGACAGCTCAACCCCCCTCCAGTGGCCCACATGCTGATACACCCACCATCTTAGCTGCGGCCACAGAGAGGGGTGAGCTGCAACCAAATGACTCCTCAGACACCGCTGAGCCTGCAGGAGAGGGCCCCCCTGCCAAACGCACGAGGGGCCGTCCAAGAAACACCAGGGGAGGATCACGTGGCCATGCACCATCCAAACGCAATTCGCTGAGCCAGCCATGATGGCACCTGTGTTCCCCTTGACATTGGCTTTGTTAACTATCCTTACCCACATTGCCATGTTGATGGCAGGAGTCTGTTGGACTGTGTGACTACATCAATGTGGTGACTACTCTATATGTCTCATTTACCATCACTGACAGCTCATAAATTCACTTGCCACAATTTTGTCACTAATCACTTCTCTGTCACAAATACGTATTGTAAATAAACACTCTTTACACACCTATGTCTTTGTGTCAGCTCCATGTTTATCACAGTATGTACAATGTCAACTCAGATTCCAATGTACCACAAGCTCTGATTGTGACGAGGCATTGAGAGGGTGAAGGGACCTAGAAAGACACAAAAGAATGACATTTACTTGTCAGGTGATGCCATTACAGCTAAAACACACTAGTCATCAACGTACAAAAACCAGCACACATAACAATGAGCAACAACATCAACATAGACATGAGGTACCTGGATAAAAATACCCTGTGCCACACACATCAGCCATTAGCCCAGAGCCAACAACAGCCACTACCATCAAAGCCAACAGACAATGTCACTGTTGTACAATGTCACTTACACTCAAGGGAAGTAGTTGTCGATGAGCTGTTGACACAGGTCAACACCTTCCTCTTCTCCACTATCGTCGTCACTGGGCATGTGTGGGTTTGCAGGGGGGGGCATCTGCTGCTCATCATCGTCCAGGAGCAGGGGATCTCCTTGCGCAAGGCCAGGTTGTGGAGCATGCAGCATGCAACTACGATCTGACACACCTTTTGGGGAGAGTAGAGTAGTGCACCTCCGCTCTTGTCCAGACACTGGAATCTAGACTTCAGAAGCCCAAAAGTACGCTCCACCACACAACGCGTCCTCCCATGTGCATCATTGTAGCGTCCTTCACCCGATGTCCTTGGATTCCTCAGTGGGCTCAGCAACCAAGGCCGGTTGGGATACACAGAGTCACCTAGGTGTGACATACAGAGAGCATATTACTGATGGAAACAGTAGCTGAGAACAGCATGTCACACATACAGCACACTACTTGACTCGGTGTACTCACCAACAAGCCACGCACGCTCCGGATGCAGGTTTGCCATCAGTTTTGGGATGATGCTGTGATGCAGTATGTAGGAGTCATGGGCTGATCCGGGAAATCTGGCACAGACATGGGAGATAATCATATCCGCTTGGCATACCACTTGCACATTAATGGAATGGAAATGCTTCCTGTTCCTGTATATGTGCTCACGTGCCTGTGGTGGAACCAGGCCAACATGTGTGCAGTCAATGACGCCAACAACATTAGGTATGTGGCCAAGGACATAAAAATCTCCCTTCACAGCTGCCAATTCATGTCTCCTTGGAAAATGGATGTAGCGGTCCTTGTATGTCATCATTGCGGACAGGACATCACGTAGGACCATGCTGAACATCGCTTGAGACACCCCACCAGCGAGGGCCACCGTGTACTGGAACGAACCAGTTGCAAAAAATGCAGGGCCGCCATCACCTTCACTGTTGGTGTCAAAGCAGTCGGATAGGTTCTGCGAGGCCTCAGATGGGGCTCCAACTGACCACAGAGGTCTTGAAGGGTAAGGCGATCCAGACGGAATTTTCTTATGATGTCCTCATCCTCCATGTTTGCCAGCACTGGGAACGGACAATGCACATTTGGTCGTCTCCTACATACAATGAAAGGGGACACATGTCAATTTAATTCCCCTATGAGATGTGTCAAACATCTTACATCTTGACTGACGCAGCGCCAACAATGACTGGACTGTAACACCAGCTTAATGCACAAGTCACATGCAGAGACACCTTGATCTCATGTAGTCGTACATGTGGTCAGTATGTACATACTGACTACCTCCAAAACAGATTCTGACTATGTCAATGGTAAATGGTACACTCCTACATCTTGTGTCACCAGCCCTGGGTGTAGGTGACACAGCACATGTTGGAAACAGCAACACTGCTGACTTCTACATAGCTGCAGTACCTGCCACACCTTCTTGCTTAAGTTGCACAGAGCACAAGTTTCCTACACAATGAGCACAGTGTGTGTAAGCTGATCCACTACCAAAATCAATACAGCAATGTGCACAGTGAAATAGGCACATTATGTGCTCAGTCCATCATTACTGTGGGTTGATTAGCCATGTCACACATTGAGATGTTGTTGGACTTGGCCCTTTTTGCAGGGTCATCTCTGAACTTTTTGCCTTCCTCCTGGATTGTTTCTGACCTTTTTTTGTTGGTTTTATGACTCTGGGTACTTTACCACTGCTGATCAGTGCTAAAGTGCATATGCTCTCTTTATAAATTGTTGTTATGGATTAGTGATTCCATGATTGGGTTATTTGATTTACTTGTCAGACCCTAGTACAGTGCACCGTGTGTGCCCAGGGCCTGTAAATCAAATCCTGCTGGTGGGCTTGCAGCACTGGTTGTGCCACCCACAGAAGCAGCTTGTAAACTATGGCTCAGGCTTGCCATTGCAGAGCCTGTGTGCAGTCTCGGACTGCCATGTCGACTTGGCAAGTGCACCCACTTGCCAGTCCACAAACCTTCCCTTTTCTACGTGTTAGTCACTCCTAAGGTAGGCCCTAGGGCAGGGTGCATTGTAAGTGAAAAGTAGGACATGCCCTGATGTGTGTGGCATGTCCTGATAGTGAATTACAGCCAATTTCGTTTTTCACTATTGCAAGGCTACCTGCTCCCATAGGCCAGAATGGGCAGTTTGATTATAACATCTTATAATCCTAACTGACCCAGTGAACAAGGTAGAAATTCGAGTTTGGTATGCCTGAACTCAGAATGTTAAAATACATCTTTTAGTGTGGGTGATCTTTACATTCTGTGTTTGAAAATACTACTTTTAGAAAGTAGGTATTTTCTTGCCTAACCATCCAGCCTGCCTCTGCTAGGTTGTGTATTGCCTGTCTGATTTGTGAGTGACAGGAGGGCTTGGGCTCCAGCAGTCTGATGGGTCAGGGCCGGGCTGAATAGGACCTTGGCTGAATAGAGAGTAGAGGGCGGGGATTTCCTTTCACTCCCCTGAGCCCTCATAGAATAGAGCGTAGGGGGAGGAGATTTCCTTTCACTCCCCTGAGCCCTCATAGAATAGAGAGTAGGGGGAGGAGATTTCCTTTCAGCTACCTGGGCCAGGTCTGCTTTCAACAATGCGGTCTCCACCTCCTGCCAGGAAGCTGCACCAGGGTGGACAGAACTGGTTTTGACTAGGTACAGACACTCTCTGCCTTCAGAGAACAAAGACTTTTTGAGTATGAATATTGGGGCCCAGACCCCAAGATTTAGATCACTTCTGGGAATCAAGACAACCCCTTTGCTGAGGAGAAGAACCAGGAAACTGAAGGAGGAGACTGCCCCTGTGCTGTGTGCTGCTGGGGTTGGCCTGCAGTGGTTACTTTATTGCCAAAGAAAGGAGAAAGGAACTTTGTGTGTACTTTCATCATCTTGAAGAAGATCTCCAAGGGCTTGAAGACTGAGCTTGCCTCCTGCCTGAAGTCTCAGGGATACAAGACTTCACCCACCAGCTCCCCTGAATTCCCTTGCTGGGAATTCTGCCTGCAAAGAGGTGCCTGCTGTTGTGTTGGGCCCTCTGAGAAGACTGCGTGTCGCTGGGAGCCGGAAGCGCGATGCAACAAGGAGAAGCGTGTCGCCGCCGCAGCAGTTGCCGTCGCATTGCCGAAGAAGCGTGCCTCCGCCGCAGCTGTTTGCCGTTGCATCACCGACGAAGCGTGTTGCATCACCGGAGAAGCGTGTCGTCGCCGCAGAGGTTGCCGTCGCATCACCGGAGAAGCGTGTCGCAGAGCCTGCCGCGGCCTCAGAAGTTCACCGAGTCGCCGCGCAGCCGTCGGGCGTGCATGCATCGCATCTACGTTGTCGTACCGTAACCAAGATGCCATTTTGTTGCATCGCACCGGATCATCATCGCATCGAGGCGCCATCTTGTCGCATCGCACCGGATCACAGTAAGAAACCGACGCATCAACTCCCCACACAGTAAGGAAGCGAGCCTCAACTCCCCTGCACAGCAGTAAGGAACCAACGCATCCACTCCCCTGAGTGTAAGGAACGGCGCATCACCTTCCCTGCGACCCTTTTGTTTGTTTTGCGTTACGCATCCAAGGTACTTTGAGAGTAAAGTGTTGCATTTATCATCGACATTGAACTAAGCTATTTCTACCATATTTGATTATAGTATTGTGGATTTTTGTCGTTTGACCTTGTGTTAAGTCTAGTAAAGATTACTTATTTTTCTAAACTGGTGGTGTAGTGTCCATTTGTAGTGTTTTCACTGTATTACTGTATGTGTTCACAAATGCTTTACACACTGCCTCTGAGATAAGCCTGCCTGCTCGTGCCAAGCTACCAAGGGGGTGAGCAGGGGTTATTTTAGCAGTGTAGCCCCTTACCCTGACTAGACGCCAGGGTCCCTATTTGGACAAAGGTGCAAACCATTGCCAACTAGAGACCCACAAATCTAACAGATGTGCACAAATATGAGACACCATTACACACCAAATCTGTGTACTGGCACACAAATATCATAGGTGATGTTAGAACTGGGGGTCTCTAGTTGGCAATGGTTTGCACCTTTGTCCAAATAGGGACCCTTGCTTCTAGTCAGGATAAGGGGGATACACTCCTAAAATAACCCCTGCTCACCCCCTGGTAGCTTGGCACGAGCAGACAGGCTTATCTCAGAGGCAGTGTGTAAAGCATTTGTGAACACATACAGTAATATAGTGAAAACACTACAGATGGACACCACACAGGTTGTATGTAAAAATAAGTAATCTTTATATAGACTTAACACAAGACCCAATAGCAAAAATCCACAATACTGTAATCTAAAAATAGACTCAAAATGATAGAGACAGTTCACGTTATCTTCAAAAATAGGATAGTCAATCAAATAAAGCTTGTAGCAACAAATAACTCCACTTGGAGTTATCACGACGTCGTGACCGGTGGAAATCCCAAAGTACGGCGCCGACCGCGAGGTGCGCGGCGTCGGGCCCGGAGTCGAGCAGACCCACAAAGAACAGTACCTGGAATTCGATGAAAACAAAGATAGTGCACGGCGTCGGGGAGGTGATGCTTCGTTGGCGCCGGCGGCGTCGGTTCCTTACGACCCCAGGGGAGGTGATGTCTCGGTTCCTTACTGCAGGGGAGGTGAGGTGTCGGTTCCTTACTGTGTCAGGGACGTGCCGTCACGGATGGCGGCGAGGCGGCGGTTCCTTACGAATGTGCGGCGTCGATGGATTCGGGGGTCACCCACGTCGAGGATCAGCTCCGCGATGATGAAGCCCTGGCGTCGGTGAAGTCGGGGCTGCGGTGCGAGTCGGGACGGTGCATCGTGAGCGTCACGAGCGGTGTCCTCGGCTCCGGTGCAGGCAGCGGCCTCGATGACGGCTTCGGAGTCGATGTCGCACGGCGTCGGCAGGCGTCGGGCCTACGGTGCAAGTCGGGGCGGTGCGTCGTGCTCTTCACGAGTGGTGCCCACGGCTTCGGTGCAGGTTACGGCGTCGCTCACCGGCGTCGGTGTTGCAATTTCCCTCTGTTAGCAGCTAAAACAGCAGTTCCAGATGCAGGCAAACAGAAGGGGTGAAGTCTTTGTGTCCCTGTGACTTCAGGCAGGAGGCAAGCTCAGTTCAAGCCCTTGGAGATTCTCTTCTTCAAGATGATAAGCACAGCAAAGTCTTTTCTCCTGTCCTTGGCAGAAAGTAACCACTGCAGGCCAACCCTAATCAGCAAAACAGCACAGGGGCAGTACTCCTCCTTCAGCTTCTCCGGTTCTTCTCCTTGGCAACAGGTTTCTTGATTTCCCAGAAGTGATCTAATTTCATGGGGTCTGGGTCCCAGTACTTATACACAGAAATCCTTTGTTCTCTGAAGGCAGAGAGGCCTTTGCCTAGTCCAAACCAGTTCTGGTCAGTCTTGGAGCACTTTGTGTACATGACTCCTTCTTTCCTTTGAGAGTGAGGGGCAGAGCCATCAGACGCCCGGCAGGAGGTGGAGCCAGCATTGTGGAAGGCAGGCACAGCCCTATTCAGACCCAGGTGCAACTCCTCCCACCCATCCTCCTTCAGGCAGACCTATTCAGCCTAGTGCTGACTCACCCTGCCTCCTGGAATCCCCCAGCCCCTGTCACTCACAAACCCAGATATACAATACACAACCTGAGCAGAGGCAGCTGGATGGTTAGGCAAGAAAATACCTTCTTTCTAAAAGTGGTATTTTCAAACACAGAATGTTTAAACCAACTTCACTAAAAGATGTATTTTATCATTCTGAGTTCAGTCATACTAAATTCGTTTTTCTACCATGTTCCCTGGGTCAGTTAGGATTATAAGGTGTAATAATCAAACTGCCCATTCTGGCCTATGGGGGACAGGTAGCCTTGCAATAGTGAAAAACGAAAATGGCTGTAATTCACTATTAGGACAGGCCACACACACCAGGGCATGTCCTACCTCATACTTACAATGCACCCTGCCCTTGGGCCTACCTTAGGGGTGTCTGATATGAAGGTAGGGGAAGGTTTAGGGACTGGCAAGTGGGTGCACTTGCCAAGTCGACATGGCAGTCACAGACCTCACACAGGCTCTGCAATGGCAGGCCTGAGACCCACTTTACAAGCTGCTTCTGTGGGTGGCACAACCAGTGCTGCAAGCCCACCAGCAGCATTTGATTTACAAGCCCTGGGCACCCATGGTGCACTGTACTAGGGTCTGACAAGTAAATCAAATAACCCAATCATGGAGTCACTAATCAACACATCAATTTACAGTAGGGAGCACTTGCACTGTGGCACTGAACAGCAGTGGCACAGTGCCCAAAAGCATCTAAAACCAGCAAAACATAAGAGGCAACAGCAAAAATGGAAGGGAGACCCACGCCAATGGTGCCAAGTCTAACACGTGTCCCCTCCAGCTGAAATGGGGGAGAACTACCCTCCCTCCTGGGAGTTCTCATCACTAAGGCGGAAAAATCTGGACAGACCATCAGCATTGGCGTGTTCTGTACCAGGGCGGTGTTCCACCGTGAAGTCCATCCCCTGTAGGGAAATGGACCATCTCAACAGATTTGGATTTTCACCCCTCATCTGCATTAACCATCTGAGGGGCCTGTGGTCTGTCTGAACCCGGAAGTGAGTCCCAAACAAGTATGGTCTCAACTTCTTCAGTTCCCAGACCACAGCAAATACCTCACGTTCAATCGCACTCCACCTCTGTTCCTGTGGGAGTAACCTCCTACTAATAAAGGCTACAGGTTGGTCTAGGCCCTCCTCATTCATCTGTGAAAGCACAGCCCCAACACCATGCTCTGAAGCATCTGTCTGCACAATGAATTCCCTTGAGAAGTTGGGCGCCTGAAGCACGGGCGCCGTGCACATGGCAGATTTGAGGGCATCAAAAGCCTTTTGGCAGGCATCAGTCCAGTTCACTTTCCTGGGCTGCTTCTTGGAAGTCAGCTCAGTCAAGGGTGCAACAATGTTGCCATACCCCTTGACAAACCTCCTGTAATACCCGGTGAGTCCTAAGAAGGCTCTCACCTCTGTCTGGGTTTTGGGGGTTCCCAAGCCAGGATGGTATCTATCTTGGGCTGTAGGGCGCCACCTGGCCGCTCCCAACCTGGTGTCCCAAGTACACCACAGAACCCTGCCCAATCTGGCACTTACTCGCCTTGATCGTGAGGCCTGCCTTCCGCAGCGCCTTCAACACTTCCCAGAGGTGGTGCAGATGTTCCTCCCAAGTGGCACTGAACACTGCAATGTCATCCAGGTAGGCAGCACTGAAATCCTCCAGCCCAGCCAACACCAGGTTGACCAACCTCTGAAAGGTGGCAGGGGCATTCTTCATCCCAAAGGGCATCACCCGGAATTGGTAGTGCCCATCTGGTGTGGAGAATGCTGACCTCTCTTTGGCCCCATCAGTTAAGGCGATCTGCCAGTATCCAGACGTTAGATCAAACGTGCTGAGGTATCGGGCAGCCCCCAACCGATCAATGAGCTCATCAGCTCTGGGGATGGGGTGCGCGTCAGTCCTGGTGACTGAATTGAGTCCTCGGTAGTCCACACAGAACCGGAGTTTGGTGTGGCAACAGGCGCGGCAGCCTTTGGGACCAAGACCACTGGGCTGGCCCAAGGGCTGTTAGAGGACTCAATCACCCCTAAGGCAAACATCTTGGAGACCTCCTCCTTGATGCAAGCTCTCACCCTGTCAGTCACTCTGTAAGTTTTGTGCTTCACAGGAGGACTGTCCCCAGTGTCCACATCATGGATGCACCATTCAGTGATACTGGGAGTCAGGGAGAACAGATCAGAAAACTGTCCCAACAGTTGGCGACAGTCATTCTGCTGCTCAGGGGTCAGGGTGGGAGAGAAGTTCACACCATCCACTGACGCATCTTGCTCTTTTGCATACAGGAGGTCAGGAAGAGGTTCAGTCTCTTCTTCCATTCCAGTATCTGTTGCTAAGAGCATGCCCACTTCAGACCTCTCAAAGTGGGGCTTCAGGCGGTTCACATGCAGGACCCGCAAGGGGTTCCTGGGAGACTGCAAGTCCACCAAGTAGGTGACATCACTCTTGCGCTCCACCACCTCAAATGGTCCGGTCCACTTATCTTGGAGCACACAGGGCTCCACTGGGGCCATGACCCAAACCTTTTGTCCAGGCTGAAACTCGATCAGAGTGGCATTCTGATCATGCCAACGTTTCATCTCTTCCTGGCTGGCTTCCAGATTCGCCTCAGCGAGTTGTCTGAAACGCCGAGTCTGGTTCCGGAAGGCCAGCATGTAACTAAATACATCCTGGGGAGTTTTCCTGGGAGCTTTCTCCCAGCCTTCCTTGACCAGACTCAGAGGTCCTCTTACAGGATGGCCGTACTGCAGTTCAAAGGGACTGAACCCTAAGGACTTCTGGGGCACCTCTCTGTAAGCAAAGAGCAGGCATGGCAAGAGGACATCCCACTTACGCCTCATGGGTTCTTCAAGACCCATAATCATGCCTTTAAGGGTCCGGTTGAATCTCTCAACCAGCCCATTACCTTGGGGGTGGTAAGGAGTGGTGAACTTATAGGTTACACCACACTCCTGCCACAGGGACTTCATATAATTGGAAATGAAGTTGGTACCACGGTCAGACACCACCTCCTTGGGGAACCCCACGCGGGAGAAAATCCCCATCAGTTCACGTCCCACCACGGGGGCCGTCACTGTCCGAAGAGGGATGGCTTCCGGGTACCGGGTGGCATGTTACACCAAGACCAGGATGAACCTGTTGCCCATGGCTGTCTTGGGATCCAGAGGCCCCACAATGTCAATACCCACCCTCTCAAAAGGGGTGCTGACAACAGGAAAAGGTTGGAGAGGAGCCTTGCGCTTCCTCCCACTCTTACCACTTGCCTGGCAAGTCTGACAGGTCCTGCAATGAGTATCTGAACTCTTGCGCATTTGGGGCCAATGAAAGTGGGTGACAAGCCTTTGAAAGGTCTTGTCTTGCCCCAAATGTCCTGCTAAAGGCACATCATGAGCCAGACCCAGTAGGAAGGCTCTGAAGCGCTGGGGTACCACCAGCACACGGGCTGACCCAGGCTCAGCAACCTTAGGCTCACTATACAGGAGACCATTCTCCCAGTAGATCCAGTGTGATCCAGACTGATCACCTGCTGCCTGGCTTGCAGCCTGTTGCCGCAAGCCCTCAAGAGAAGGGCACTTCTTCTGCTCCTCGCAGAACTCTTCCCTGGAGGGGCCTCCTTCCTGCTGCCAATGGGTCAGCTCAGGAAGGTCCCCCAGTTCAGCCACTTGTTCCCCTGTAGGTTCCAGGGCATCCCCCTCAAGGTCTGCCTCCTCCTGGACCGTGGGAACTTCCGGGGCCGGTTTCCCGTGCCCCCTGCCTCCTCTGTTTAAGGCAGGTACCTGGGCCATTCTTCCAGGCTCCAGGTCCTCTTGAATACCCTTACCGGCTGCCATTGACCGAGTGGTCACACACGCCCACTCTGGCAGACCCAACATCTCCAAATGAGACCTCCCCTCCACCTTCGCCCAAGGGGAGCTCTCCAAATCATTGCCTAGCAGACAGTCAACAGGCCTGGCTGGCCTCACAGCTACTTGAAGGATACCTGAGACCCCCCCCACTCAAAGGGAACCTGGGCCACCTTACAGTGGCTCTCTGTGTTGTCAGCGGCAACTATGGGGTAGAATACATTGGGGACCACCTGCTCCTCAGACACCAGCCGACAACTGACAGCTGTCACACTGGCCCTGGTGTCTCTCAGAGCCTCCACCCTATGGCCATTGATGGTCACCCACTGCCTGTATTTTTTAGTGTTATCAGGCAGCTGGGTCCTAGGGACCATCTCACAAGAGACCAGGGACATCTCTGCGGGACCCCACCCACCTTGGGCACCCAACTCCTCTCCCAGGGCTACACTAGCCATCTGCCGGGGTGGTGCACCAGTGGGTGCAGTGGTCATGGTATTGGGGCACTTGGGACTTCCTACAAAGTGACCCACCTGACCACAACTAAAACATGCCTTGGGCCCCTTCTGAACAGACTTATTTGTTGGGACCCATGGTCTTTTCTCAGTGGGAGGCTGGGAACCCTTACCTTGGTTCCCTTGGGGTTTACTTTGGGGCCCTTTTGGAACTCCTTCTGTTTACCCTTGTCCCCCACTCTTCTGCTGGGGACCCTGCCCACCTTTGGCGGAGTCTCCCACAAGACCCTTGTGGACCCGGGTACTGACCCAGCGGTCCGCCTCCTCAGCAAGCTTCCTAGGATTAGTCAGCTTACTGTCAGCAAGGTGCTGGCGTAGCTCTGGAAAACAACTACTGGACAAGTGCTCCCATGCAATTAAATCATAGAACCCCTGCAAGTCATCTACTTTGCTACCCTTCACCCATCCATCCAATGCTCTGCAAAAATAAGACACATACTCCACCCAGGTACTAGACTCCAGCTTTTTGCAGTTCCTAAACTTCTGCCTATAAAGCTCTGGAGTTAACCCATACCTTGCCACTAAAGCTTCCTTCAGGTGGGCATAGGACATCTGATCCTCTGTGGGCAAGGCTAGCAAGGTTTCCCTTCCCTCACCTGTAAAGCGGCCCCACAACCCCGCTCCCCAATCCTTCTCAGGGACCCGGTGTGATGTCATGGCGAACTCATATGCTTTAAACCATTGCCCAATGTCCTCCCCCTTCATGAAATCTTTAATAACCTCCTTGGGGATGTACACTCTTCCTTCTACAGGCACTGGAGGTGTGCTGCCACCAGAGGGAGTGATTTCTAGGCTCCTAGCCTTTAGCTCTAGCTCCTCACCACTCTCTCATGCTCTAAAAGCATCTTCCTTTCTTCCATGGCCAACCTCTTACTTTCTAACTCCAATTTCTTGTGCTCAAGGCTATCATGGCTTCCCTGTTTCAGTTTGGCCATCTCCATTTCATGCATCCTGCTTTTCTCCCTGTCCTCCAGCTCCTCTGGAGACAGGCCCTTTGAGAAACACTGCTGCCCTCCCTGGAAGGCACTCTCCTCCCGGGTAAGCCTAATGGCCCCTCAAGCTGCTCATCTAAATTCTCTGCCTCCTCCACAGGCTCCTCAGGCTGCCCACCGGCATTCCGTGCTTCCAACCAGGCCCTCAGCGCCTTTTGAAGCTCCTCCTTCCTGGTGAGGCCTCTCATAGAGATTTTAAACTTTTTACAAACGGCTTTCAGCTCTGGCACAGTGTAGGTATCAACCCTATCTTCTTCAAATTCAATATCTGCAGGTGCAATGGATCCTCTTTTGCTCATTGTGAAAATTGGCAGTTCTCAACAAAAATAAAGGTTCCAAGGAAAAAAGTCCTATCAAAATGTATGTGGTCGCGTATTGGTCTGCACTAACTAGTAGTGTACACCAATCACTGTATATGAATCACAAATGCAAGTCCAAATCCTCACCGCTGACCACCAATGTTAGAACTGGGGGTCTCTAGTTGGCAATGGTTTGCACCTTTGTCCAAATAGGGACCCTTGCTTCTAGTCAGGATAAGGGGATACACTCCTAAAATAACCCCTGCTCACCCCCTGGTAGCTTGGCACGAGCAGACAGGCTTATCTCAGAGGCAGTGTGTAAAGCATTTGTGAACACATACAGTAATATAGTGAAAACACTACAGATGGACACCACACAGGTTGTATGTAAAAATAAGTAATCTTTATATAGACTTAACCCAAGACCCAATAGCAAAAATCCACAATACTGTAATCTAAAAATAGACTCAAAATGATAGAGACAGTTCACGTTATCTTCAAAAATAGGATAGTCAATCAAATAAAGCTTGTAGCAACAAATAACTCCACTTGGAGTTATCACGACGTCGTGACCGGTGGAAATCCCAAAGTACGGCGCCGACCGCGAGGTGCGCGGCGTCGGGCCCGGAGTCGAGCAGACCCATAAAGAACAGTACCCCAGGGGAGGTGATGTCTCGGTTCCTTACTGCAGCGCAGGGGAGGTGAGGCGTCGGTTCCTTACTGTGTCGGGGAGGTGACGTCACGGATGGCGGCGAGGCGTCGGTTCCTTACGATGGTGCGGCGTCGATGGATTCGGGGGTCACCCACGTCGAGGATCAGCTCCGCGATGATGAAGCCCTGGCGTCGGTGAAGTCGGGGCGTCGGTGAAGTCGGGGCTGCGGTGCGAGTCGGGACGGTGCGTCGTGAGCGTCACGAGCGGTGTCCTCGGCTCCGGTGCAGGCAGCAGCCTCGATGACGGCTTCGGAGTCGATGTCGCACGGCGTCGGCAGGCATCGGGCCTACAGTGCAAGTCGGGGCGGTGCGTCGTGCTCTTCACGAGCGGTGCCCACGGCTTCGGTGCAGGTTACGGCATCGCTCGCCGGCGTCGGTGTTGCAATTTCCCTCTGTTAGCAGCTAAAACAGCAGTTCCAGATGCAGGCAAACAGAAGGGGTGAAGTCTTTGTGTCCCTGTGACTTCAGGCAGGAGGCAAGCTCAGTTCAAGCCCTTGGAGATTCTCTTCTTCAAGATGATAAGCGCAGCAAAGTCTTTTCTCCTGTCCTTGGCAGAAAGTAACCACTGCAGGCCAACCCTAATCAGCAAAACAGCACAGGGGCAGTACTCCTCCTTCAGCTTCTCCGGTTCTTCTCCTTGGCAACAGGTTTCTTGATTTCCCAGAAGTGATCTAATTTCATGGGGTCTGGGTCCCAGTACTTATACACAGAAATCCTTTGTTCTCTGAAGGCAGAGAGGCCTTTGCCTAGTCCAAACCAGTTCTGGTCAGTCTTGGAGCACTTTGTGTACATGACTCCTTCTTTCCTTTGAGAGTGAGGGGCAGAGCCATCAGACGCCCGGCAGGAGGTGGAGCCAGCATTGTGGAAGGCAGGCACAGCCCTATTCAGACCCAGGTGCAACTCCTCCCACCCATCCTCCTTCAGGCAGACCTATTCAGCCTAGTGCTGACTCACCCTGCCTCCTGGAATCCCCCAGCCCCTGTCACTCACAAACCCAGACATACAATACACAACCTGAGCAGAGGCAGCTGGATGGTTAGGCAAGAAAATACCTACTTTCTAAAAGTGGTATTTTCAAACACAGAATGTTAAAACCAACTTCACTAAAATATGTATTTTATCATTCTGAGTTCAGTCATACTAAATTCGTTTTTCTACCATGTTCCCTGGGTCAGTTAGGATTATAAGGTGTAATAATCAAACTGCCCATTCTGGCCTATGGGGGACAGGAAGCCTTGCAATAGTGAAAAACGAAAATGGCTGTAATTCACTATTGGACAGGCCACACACACCAGGGCATGTCCTACCTCATACTTACAATGCACCCTGCCCTTGGGCCTACCTTAGGGGTGTCTGATATGAAGGTAAGGGAAGGTTTAGGGACTGGCAAGTGGGTGCACTTGCCAAGTCGACATGGCAGTCACAGACTGCACACAGGCTCTGCAATGGCAGGCCTGAGACACACTTTACAAGCTGCTTCTGTGGGTGGCACAACCAGTGCTGCAAGCCCACCAGCAGCATTTGATTTACAAGCCCTGGGCACCCATGGTGCACTGTACTAGGGTCTGACAAGTAAATCAAATAACCCAATCATGGAGTCACTAATCAACACATCAATTTACAGTAGGGAGCACTTGCACTGTGGCACTGAACAGCAGTGGCACAGTGCCCAAAAGCATCTAAAACCAGCAAAACATAAGAGGCAACAGCAAAAAATGGAAGGGAGACCCACGCCAATGGTGCCAAGTCTAACAGGTGACATGTGAGGAAGTACATGCCAATGCATGCAATCATGTGCACTGTGTAGGCATCAGTGAGTTGAATGTCACACTAGCATTAAAATTTGCAAACAGGTGCTGTAATACATTGTGAATGTATAGTGTTCAATTATTAAAATTGGCTATTGCCATTGCTAGAGCATATTGTGTCCATAGGTGCGGTATGAGTGCTCCGCCACCGCGATCACAGTCATTGGCCGCAATTGAAAGATGCAGGATTGCGGTAGTGACCGCCTGGGCCCCGCGGTGTGACACAGCCAATGCCAATGTAGCCAATGGGAACCGCGATCGCGGTAGTGAAATACAATTTTGAAACTCGCGGTACGCGTGCTCCGCTACCGCGGGCCCGGGCATTGGCCACAATTGAAAAATGCTAACCAGGCAGACCAATTGCAGCAGCTGAGTACCACTGAAACAACCCCATGGGCCTATAAATCTCTGTGAGAGAGCCACACATTTCACTTGCATTCAGACACTGCTGCCTGCCATTCTTCACCACCAACTGCTGCTGTTCCTGTATTCTGGACCCAGTGATGGCGAGAACTGAGAACATCAGGGCCCGTCCCTTCACCACAGAGGTGCTGGAGGTCCTGGTGGATGAGGTTCTTGCACAGTATGGGAGGCTGTATGGTGTAAAATCAACAAAAAGAGGGACAAAAGGGCTTTTAATCAGGTCCAGCATACATGCCCACGGCACTATAACAAACGATTAGTATGCTGTTCCTAAGGGTATCGAGATATACAGGATCAAGGTTAAGAGGGAAGAGGGGGGCGCAGGGAAGACCCCTCTTTGGAACTAAAACCCTCACACACCCAGCGAGCTAGGTGTCATGCTTCATCATATGGGCCTGCTCCTCGTCGGGCCGGCGCTGCAATGCCCGACGGGCACCCAATATGGGGCTCTTTGGCGGAGATCTTTTGTTCCTGCCGATTGGTGCAGTGGGGGTAAGGGGTCTGGTGGTGTAGATGTTGTGCAGGTGAGTTAAAACAGGTCAGTTAGTCCTCGGATTGGATTTTATTCAGGGAGGTAAACTGCCTGATTAAAATATCTATAGAGTGGCGTGTATCTAGAAACTGTCTGTCCAGATGTCTGCGTCCTACTCTAAAGGGTCGACATGTTTCTTGCCAGTGTTGTCCTAAGGATCGTTGGCAATTCTTCAGGACCAGGAAAAGTGGTACTATCTACACTTGGTGGGTAGGGGAACCTACCTCCTACGTCAAGATGCAGTAGGCAATGTCCCACCGTCTGCGATAACCTATGGGCTTACTAAATGTTGCCTCATCAGGTTCCGGCGTCTTAAAAAGAACACCACAAGTTAGTGTCCGGCACTCCAATGAATGCTCGTCGAGTGACCTACCCTTGCAGCCGGAACCGTATGTATGGTGCGCCAGATGTACTGGTAAGTGTTACTGAAGAAAAGTTTGAGAGTGCTCAGAATGCTCACATGATGTTGCTCTGCAGTAGTATGTGCCTGTGAGTGCGAGTCAATGTGCATGCATCCATATTTTTCCTATAGCCTGCTCCATACATGGCCTATTAAGAATTGCATTTGAGTACGTGGGGAGGATGGCAACATGGACACTTCTACAGCCCTTCTTCTGCAAAAAACAACAAACGTTGGTCTGAGACTGGTTAATGTAAATGTGTGATACACTGCCTAGCATGCTGACTTCATGTCAACGGGGTGTGTAGCCTTATTTCCACAGATCCAAGACTGCATTGAAGGATGGGAGTGACATGCAGTGTATTTTGCAGCCATACAGTTACACTGCTGGTTTGAGTCAGTCGAAGTCTGAACAAACATTGCCTGTGCCATGTAATGTCATAGTCCATTGCGGCTTCACAGGCTCATTTGTGACATTACAAATGTATTTTGTCCAGAGGGTATTGAATGATGTGTGTGCAGTTCTCAAATTGCCACTATGGTGATGTGTGCATCATGCACGAGAGTACAATGCCTGTGTGTAACACTCTCGGTGGTAGTTAACCTATGACACATCAGATAAATGTAATTTGGAGATGTCATCCTTCTATTGATTACATTATGTGTTCAGTCTTGCATGTGTAGGCACTGTTTCCCCTCTCATATTATACATGCATGTGATTTCTCTGATGGCCCATGTTTAACCTCAGAGTGAGTCCCTCTGGCCTGCACAGAAACTGCCCAATGTTACAAGGACCCATCACTAAATGTAATGTGTGAAACATATGTATTGTCCACCACCCTATTTCTCAATGAGCTACCTTATGCCTGAGGATTGCACAAGACAGGCCTCCACCTTGTGAGAAGAGTGTGAGAATGTCAGTCCATGGCCCTAAATTTGACCACCATGACACATGTAGCCATTCACTGGTCAAGGACATTGAGGGGTGTGTGGTGTTATGACACAGTGAGTCAGCCCCGACACATCATTCCCAATGTATTGTATGTCATGCTCACTGTTAGAAATGGGATCTCTGGTTGGCTAAGGCTTGCGCCAAAGCCAGGCAGAGACCACCACTCTAGTCAGGGCAAGGGAGTTACACGCCAAAGATAACCCCTGCTCACCCCCTTGGTAGCTTGGCACGAGCAGTCAGGCTTATCCCGGAGGCAATGTGTAAAGCGCTTGCGCAATACCCACTCAGCAGCAACACACTAGGCACACCACAAAAGGAGACTCCACACAAGGTTATATAAAAAATAGCCTTTGTATTGTCATAAATACATTAGAAACATAATCACATAATATACACTGTGCCAACTGGCACTAGGCAATATTCACAGGGGAATTATACCGAGGACCAGGCCAATCGGGCCACGGTCAGAACCATCAGAACAGGTAAGTAAAATGTAAACCACAACCAGTAATTACTGGTAAAGTTAGGAACTTAGCACGAGATCCTGTAACATAAAAGATAGGATGCCTAAATCATGTCAGGCATGAATCACATTAGGCAATAATTAGCATGAACACAGTGTGCCCCAATCGGGGGCACAACGCACTGAAACTGGCCCCAGGCCAACTGGCCTCTCACAGGGGCTCCAAAACCCAATGTCCAGAATGTCCGGGCTGTAAGGGGACCTCACACAGGGGCCCCCTGGCTGCCTCAGCAGTTAACACAAAGTGCGCAATTGCGCAAGCCTAAACGTGGCAGCTGCCCACTACTTGCTGGGCAGCTGTGAAAATGAGCACGGGCACCAGCGTGCCCCCTGAGCCCCTCTCTGGGACTCGCAACTGGAAAATGAACTGTCCCCCACGGTCGCAGCTGTGGAGACAACAAACTGCCCTGGCACACTCCGTGCCTCTTGGGCCCCCACTGGGGTTCTAAAAACAAAAGTGCCCCAATGTTGCAGTTGCCCGCTACGGCGGCGCAACTGAGAAACACAAGGGGGCACTGGCACCCCGGGGCCCTGCTCTGGGGCCCTCAACACCAAGAATGCGCCAAACGTTGCAGCTGACCGTAACTGCGGTGCAGCTGTGTGAAGCCAACAAGCACTGGCACAATGGAACCCGATGGAGCCCCCCCTCAGGAGCTCTGGGGCTCTCAGTCACTCCTCCCGGTGCCCTTGATCGGCACCCAAAATGCAATGAAGAGCCCCAACTCACCGGGGCTCCTTCGTGGACTCCGCTCCTCTTGCTGGGGCTCCCTTTCAGGCCGCAGGCGGGAAGGCACCGGCAATGTGCGCAGGCAGCCCCACTCACCGGGCTGCTCTGGACGCTCTAGGCGGCACGTGGGGCTCTCCTCACTCACAGGGGAGCCCCGCCTCGACTTCGCCTCGCCTCACTGCACTTCACTTCACCCGGTCCCCCTTCCTGGGACCGGGACTTCTCCAGTCTCAGGCTGGACACGGGGACAGCTCGGCGGTGTCTCGCGGAGGCGGGGTTGGCTCCCGTCCTCTTTCCTGCTCTCATCACACGGCCCCGCCCACCGTCAGGCGGAAGGGCCTGTCTTCCTTGTCGTGCCGGCCGCGGCGGGGATTCCTTCGTGCGGGGGCAATACGGGGTAGGCTCCCGTTTTAAATAAATACCCAAATCGGGTGGGCACCCGCTTAGTGTGTCGCAGTGTGGGGTGGGCTCCTGCCGAAATCGGCCAGACAAAATACACCGCAATGCGGGGTGGGGACCCGCCTTCCCAGTAATGAGGGGGAATCCCCACGTCGGGATTCCCTCGGATCACGGCAGCAGCGCGCTGCACGCCGCCAGCTCCTCACTCTCTTCTGGGGCAAGGGAAGTACAGCGCTCACGAGGCGCTATGCCCAAAAACGTCCAGGGCAAAGGCAGAGCAAGGAATCCAGTAGGCAAAGGAAGAAAATGTCCTTGGGGCTGGGGACACCCCAGCAGGGCACAGCCAGGCAGGCCAGCACGCAGGGACCCCCAAGAAGCTGCAGCTGGGTTCCACGGCGGTTCCTCCTGGCAGAGTGTCTCCCCCAGCCCAGGTAAGCACAAGAACACCAGCACAAAGAACATTTTCATGGGGTCACAGCCCCTTCTTTTATACACCTTTTCCTTGGTCTAAAAGTGCAGGGTTTAGGAAAACCAGATGCAACTGGTTTGGGGGAGCTTTGGAGCACTTTGTTTTGCTCAGCTCCTCTCTCCTTTCACAGGACAGGCTAGGGACATCAGACGCACCACAGGGGGTGGAGCCAGCATTGTGGAGGGAAGGCACAGCCCTATTCAGGTCCCAGGTGCAACTCCTCCCTCCCATCTAGATGCAGATCTCCCTATTCACCACTGCGCTGACTCACCCTGCCCCTCCTGGAGCCACACACACCTCCCAGCCCCTGTCACTCACAAAGCCAGACATGCAATTCACATCAGGCAGGCAAACACAGAGCACACATAAATGCCAACTTCTAAAAGTGGCACTTCTCCACTAGTCACAATAAATCTGCACACACCATTGCGCAGCATTTATTCTCACGAGTTCGCACATACTAAACTCGCCCCTGCACTCCTCTCACACCAGGAATTACCATGGACACACATATCCCCCATGCATTCCTATGGGAGGGCAGGCCAATCTCACCACACGCACTCAGAGTGCGCACGCACTTTACACTGGGACACAGGGCTAAAGTGCGCAGAGGCCTAAAACCACCAACACTACACAGGGAAAAGGCTAGGAGACAGGCAAAAAGTTTAGGGGTGAACCTGCCAAAAGGGCCAAGTCCAACACAACCCCCTTCCAGCCAAAACGCAGGGCAGACCAATCACCACCGTGATGGGCTTCCCTGCATGGGGCGATAGAACACGGACGCGGGCCCGCAACTGCAGGGACACCCTCCGGTTCTACGTCACGGTGAAGCCATGTGGTTCCTTCTGAAAAAGCTGTCTGGACCAACTGGGCTACCCCACTGGTACTCCCTAGCTGTCCGCGGCCAGGACCAGGCCCTAGGCCATCCAGATGCCACTGGTCCTTGCCCATTCACACTGATCCTCCAGCCTAGGGTCTGCCCCCTCAGGCGGACCAGAAGTCACAGGTGAGGCTCTCCTCCCCCTACCTCTTCTTCTATGGGTCCGTACTCTCCTCCTTGGAGAGGCACCCTCAGAACACAACTCTCCCACCAGTTCAGGACCTCTCTCCAAAAACTGGTCTCCCAACCTAGGGTCTAACCCCTCAGGTTGCACCGGGGTCAGAGGCGAGGACTCCCTCCCTCTGCACCCCCTTCCAGAGTTCTGCACCCTCCCAACTGGAGCGGTACCCCTGGAAGATGAACCGGTCAGGACACTGGTTACAGATGTCCTTTCCTCCAGGTCAGGCGGATCCTGAACCTGGCCTCCCAACCTTGGGTCTAAACCCCACGGCTGAGCATTTGCCTGGCACACCAGGACTTCTGGGTGCGCACACAGCAGCCCCCCGAGGGTAACACATGACTCATGTGTTGCGTGACAGTCTGCGTGGCGCAGACCTCCCGACCCCTGTCCATCTGACAGTGCGCAGAGATCCCCCACGACAGAAGTGGTGTCACCATGGTCACTTCTAGGAGACTCAGCCCTTCTGGCTGGCCCCTGACCCACTGGTTCTTCCACTGGGGAACACATCCCCCTCTCACCCCTCAATCCGGACTTCTGTACCCTCCCAACTGGAGCGGCACTGCCAGACACCAGAACCACTGGAGCTCTATTTACAGACGCTCCAGGTTCTCCAGACACTAGGAGATCCTCCTCAAATGGACTAACAGGACAGCCTAGGCTCCCAACCTGGTGTTCCCTGAAGAAACCATCCAGGCTCTGAGACTGGGTTTCGGGCACCTGGGGACACTCAGTCCCACACTCACTCCTACTCCACTGAGACAGGACGTGAGCCCCTACACCCCTCCCACTACACTGGGACCCAGCTGGGCTACTCTGACCCTCTTCCCCAATACAGGACTGGAAGATACCTGAACCATTACTTTCAGAATCACTCCCCAATGCCTCATCAGAACCTTGGGCCTCCACCCAGAGGTCTGCTTCCTCTGCAAGATCCCATGGATCATGGTGCCCACACTCCAACAGGTGTTGGCGCAACCCTGGAAAACAACAACTGAGCAGGTGCTCTCTAATAACCAGATTGAACAGTCCTTCAAAATCCTGTTCCGTGGCACACTTTACCCATTCAACCAGTGCATCATGACAGTCATCCAAAAACCTCTCCCAAGACTGGTGAGACAGTTTCCTACTGCCCCTGAACTTCAACCTGTACTCCTCTGCCTGGGAGCCAAGTACCATATTCTGGGAACTGGGAATGGGACTTCCTGCACTGGACTCCATATTGCTGCCACCACTGGACTCCACCCTCACTGGGGAATCCAGAAAACTACAACTGCACTCAGGGGATAATCTACCCTCCCGAGCTAATTTCTCCCTGGCGAAGGCCCTCTCAGCCTCCGCCATCCTCTCCTGCGCTAAGACCCTCTCGGTCTCTAGCTTTTTCTCCTCCATACTCAGCTGCGCTATCTCCCTGGTATGCTCTAACCTGAGCTTCTCCAAAGCCAGCTGATGCTCCCTTTCTTCCCTCCTATCCACCCACTCCTCTGGGGACAGGAAAAGGGATGGGGCACTGCCCCCGACACTGGACCCAGCAAGGGACTCCCTATCTATGGGGTCCTCACTATCTACTGGCGTCCCTGTCCTGTCACTTTCTTCCTCCTCTTCAGACTCCTCAGGGCTCCCCTCAGACCCACCACCCTCTTGGAGTGCGGCCAGGGCCCTCTTCTCCTCATTGCGCTCACAGTCCCATTCATCCTTTTGCCATTGGATCAGGTTGACCCTCAGTTTTGACTGGGTGTCTGACCCACTCACTGCTATGTCTCTCTCCTTACAGAAGTCCACCATCTCCCACATGCTGTATCTAAACAGACCACAAAAATTAAAAGCAGACTCCATTTTGGCAGGATGCTCAGGGACACGTGCAACACAGGAGACCTAGGTGTCTGAGTTGAAGCAAGAGTATACACTTTACAAATGACACTTTTTAGGAGAAGAATAAAATAACTAAAACTCAGAAACAATAATCCCCAAACACGTGATTATCTAAATGCAGAGTTTGTAGTGCAACCAGTTGTCGCTGTGGTACTGCGCAAACGCAAGTCCTATCCTCACCGCTAACAACCAATGTTAGAAATGGGATCTCTGGTTGGCTAAGGCTTGCGCCAAAGCCAGGCAGAGACCACCACTCTAGTCAGGGCAAGGGAGTTACACGCCAAAGATAACCCCTGCTCACCCCCTTGGTAGCTTGGCACGAGCAGTCAGGCTTATCCCGGAGGCAATGTGTAAAGCGCTTGCGCAATACCCACTCAGCAGCAACACACTAGGCACACCACAAAAGGAGACTCCACACAAGGTTATATAAAAAATAGCCTTTGTATTGTCATAAATACATTAGAAACATAATCACATAATATACACTGTGCCAACTGGCACTAGGCAATATTCACAGGGGAATTATATACAGGACCAGGCCAATCGGGCCACGGTCAGAACCATCAGAACAGGTAAGTAAAATGTAAACCACAACCAGTAATTACTGGTAAAGTTAGGAACTTAGCACGAGATCCTGTAACATAAAAGATAGGATGCCTAAATCATGTCAGGCATGAATCACATTAGGCAATAATTAGCATGAACACAGTGTGCCCCAATCGGGGGCACAACGCACTGAAACTGGCCCCAGGCCAACTGGCCTCTCACAGGGGCTCCAAAACCCAATGTCCAGAATGTCCGGGCTGTAAGGGGACCTCACACAGGGGCCCCCTGGCTGCCTCAGCAGTTAACACAAAGTGCGCAATTGCGCAAGCCTAAACGTGGCAGCTGCCCACTACTTGCTGGGCAGCTGTGAAAATGAGCACGGGCACCAGCGTGCCCCCTGAGCCCCTCTCTGGGACTCGCAACTGGAAAATGAACTGTCCCCCACGGTCGCAGCTGTGGAGACAACAAACTGCCCTGGCACACTCCGTGCCTCTTGGGCCCCCACTGGGGTTCTAAAAACAAAAGTGCCCCAATGTTGCAGTTGCCCGCTACGGCGGCGCAACTGAGAAACACAAGGGGGCACTGGCACCCCGGGGCCCTGCTCTGGGGCCCTCAACACCAAAAATTTGCCAAACGTTGCAGCTGACCGTAACTGCGGTGCAGCTGTGTGAAGCCAACAAGCACTGGCACAACGGAACCCGATGGAGCCCCCCCTCAGGAGCTCTGGGGCCCTCAGTCACTCCTCCCGGTGCCCTTGATCGGCACCCAAAATGCAATGAAGAGCCCCAACTCACCGGGGCTCCTTCGTGGACTCCGCTCCTCTTGCTGGGGCTCCCTTTCAGGCCGCAGGCAGGAAGGCACCGGCAATGTGCGCAGGCAGCCCCACTCACCGGGCTGCTCTGGACGCTCTAGGCGGCACGTGGGGCTCTCCTCACTCACAGGGGAGCCCCGCCTCGACTTCGCCTCGCCTCACTGCACTTCACTTCACCCGGTCCCCCTTCCTGGGACTGGGACTTCTCCAGTCTCAGGCTGGACGTGGGGACAGCTCTGTGGCGTCTCGCGGAGGCGGGGTTGGCTCCCGTCCTCTTTCCTGCTCTCATCACACGGCCCCGCCCACCGTCAGGCGGAAGGGCCTGTCTTCCTTCTCGTGCCGGCCGCGGCGGGGATTCCTTCATGCGGGGGCAATACGGGGTAGGCTCCCGTTTTAAATAAATACCCAAGCGGGGTGGGCACCCGCTCAGTGTGTAGCAGTGCGGGGTGGCTCCCGCCGAAATCGGCCAGACAAAATACACCGCAATGCGGGGTGGGCACCCGCCTTCCCAGTAATGAGGGGGAATCCCCACGTCGGGATTCCCTCGGATCACGGCAGCAGCGCGCTGCACGCCGCCAGCTCCTCACTCTCTTCTGGGGCAAGGGAAGTACAGCGCTCACGAGGCGCTATGCCCAAAAACGTCCAGGGCAAAGGCAGAGCAAGGAATCCAGTAGGCAAAGGAAGAAAATGTCCTTGGGGCTGGGGACACCCCAGCAGGGCACAGCCAGGCAGGCCAGCACGCAGGGACCCCCAAGAAGCTGCAGCTGGGTTCCACGGCGGTTCCTCCTGGCAGAGTGTCTCCCCCCAGCCCAGGTAAGCACAAGAACACCAGCACAAAGAACATTTTCATGGGGTCACAGCCCCTTCTTTTATACACCTTTTCCTTGGTCTAAAAGTGCAGGGTTTAGGGAAAACCAGATGCAACTGGTTTGGGGGAGCTTTGGAGCACTTTGTTTTGCTCAGCTCCTCTCTCCTTTCACAGGACAGGCTAGGGACATCAGACGCACCACAGGGGTGGAGCCAGCATTGTGGAGGGAAGGCACAGCCCTATTCAGGTCCCAGGTGCAACTCCTCCCTCCCA
Source organism: Calotriton arnoldi (assembly GCA_963921515.1). Lineage (NCBI taxonomy): Eukaryota > Metazoa > Chordata > Amphibia > Caudata > Salamandridae > Calotriton > Calotriton arnoldi. Next base: position 115,345 of record CAWUFW010020933.1, read on the forward strand.
TCTAGATGCAGATCTCCCTATTCACCACTGCGCTGACTCACCCTGCCCCTCCTGGAGCCACACACACCTCCCAGCCCCTGTCACTCACAAAGCCAGACATGCAATTCACATCAGGCAGGCAAACACAGAGCACACATAAATGCCAACTTCTAAAAGTGGCACTTTTCCACTAGTCACAATAAATCTGCACACACCATTGTGCAGCATTTATTCTCACGAGTTCGCACATACTAAACTCGCCCCAGCACTCCTCTCACACCAGGAATTACCATGGACACACATATCCCCCATGCATTCCTATGGGAGGGCAGGCCAATCTCACCACACGCACTCAGAGTGCGCACGCACTTTACACTGGGACACAGGGCTAAAGTGCGCAGAGGCCTAAAACCACCAACACTACACAGGGAAAAGGCTAGGAGACAGGCAAAAAGTTTAGGGGTGAACCTGCCAAAAGGGCCAAGTCCAACACTCACTCACATACTGCATCACAGATGAGGGTCCTTTTCACATTGGTTGCTGTGCTGGCACTCTGCATGTGTATGAGATGGCCATGTACTGTGTCCATCATCATACATGTATACATTTCTATGGGATTATCCGATGCAAGTGTACTACGTGTCATGCTGTATGGCCTCTGCTCAACATTTATGTATTAGTGTGCTATGTATTTTCATGCTCCTGTACTGACACACAGTGGTACATAAAACAGTGTCCCTGAAACTTCCTTTTCTTGTGTCCCATGCCTGCAGCTTAAGGTCCACCAGCGTAAGGTGATATGGAGGGCTATTGCACGCAAGGGTGCGGGCTCTGGGTGTCTCCAACCGACGGCACACACACTGTCACAAGAGGTGGGATGACATCTGCTGGCTGAGCAAAAACGTGGCAGAGATGACGCTAGGGGTGCTCCCTCAGAGTGGCAGGTTGGCGCGCAGGAGCATGACACCACTAATGGGCCGCATCTTGGCAGTGACACAGCCAAAGCTGGATGGACGCTTGAGGGCCCATCAGCAGCAGGTTGGGGGTGAGTATTCAGCTAAGTGTGACTTTGGGTGTGAGTGACTGCATGAATCCCAAACGCGAGCCAGTGGGAAGTGGGAAGCTCTGCATTTGTACGTCATGTGGTTTCTCATGTGTTTAAAACCATGAGCCTTGTCATTGACAGATGAGATGTGGCCTTGTGACATATGCTGCAGTATGAGTGTTATAGACATCACCTGGCAGTGAACAGCAGTGAGCATCATGTTAGTGTGCATTTATAGATGTGTGCTGTGCACAACATATGATTTGTGACAACTACACAGCTGACACCAATGTGCAACTGTAGTTGTGCTTCAAAGCACAACATGCTGGATATCAGGAGCTTGTGGCCATTGCAAAAGGACATTTGGGAGTTTGTATCTGTGGTGTTCTCTTAAAGTGACTACATATGTGACAGAGACAACATGCTTAGATGTATACCTATCTCACCTCCAGGCACGTAGGTATGCTTACAGAGAATAGTATGTTAGGGTACAAGGAGGCACGGGCCAGCTATTTGGCTGTGTCAACGCCACATGGGGCATTACTATCAACTATGCATGTTTCCATGCATCTTCTGATTATTGCATAAATGTTGCACATGCTGACTGTACATGGAGGAGGCCAAAATGGGAGTATCATTTTCAAGTTTTGTGCTTTGCTTGCATATGATGTTTGTGAGTATGGCACTATACTGAACCTATGTCTCTGTCTCTTGCAGCATCTACCGAGTGCACGGAAGGACGATGGACCGACACCAGTGGGGAAGCTTCTGGCACGACTGCTACACATGAGCTCACTGACACTGATGTGACCAGCGCCTCGAAGGGGGACAGGAGTGCCCTGGATGATTCCCACCCGGAAACACGAACCTCCACATCTTCAGACTCCAGCGGTGACTCCTCGATGTTAGCGGGCACAGGAAGTTCCAAATCTGCCTCTTCTTCCACCACACATCGTCCAGTACCCACCCTCCCGGTTGCTCCCACAAGTGCTGTCCATGCCCGCAGCCCTAGGAAGGGTAGAGTCTCCTTCCCCCCTGGCACCGCTGCCCCTGCCCCTGTCTCTCCTGCTGCCCTCAGTGTGGAGGTGGTGGATGTTTTGTGCCAGCTGTGTGTGGGTCAGACTGCTCTCCTGAATGCCTTCCAGGATCATGACAAGAAGTTGGCACAGGTAGTTGCCTTCATGGAGGGGATTCATTCTGACGTGGGTGGCCTACACCGAACTGTCCAGTCTTTGTCCTCCACAGTGACGGCAGCCATTCAGCAGTCACTGGCTCCAAGTCCGGCTCCTGTCCCTTCAGCAACCACCCTGCCAGTGGCACCACCTGACGAGAGTGCCCACACGCCAGAGCCCTCAGGCACCAAGTCCTCCACACGCAGCACACAACAGCAGCACTCCAAGCGGACCAGACCACAGACACCATCCCCAACACACAAAACAGGCACACAGGAGCGCAAAACCAAAAGCCCATCACGTGACCCATGGGCATCAGGCCAAGAAGCAGGCATCAACATTACATTCATCAAAATCACCCCCATCCAAGGGCACTCCATCCCCACACCTGCTCCCAAAGACAAACAAACACTTGCCCTGTCTGCTGTGAACCTGGTGCCTGCAACGACTAAGCACAAACACATTTCTAAGGCAGATTCACCCACGTCAACTCACACCCACACCCCTGTGAAGCTGGGACAGGAGAGCAAAGTGGGGGGTTCACCTGGACAACAGGGGATGCGGGGGAAGAGGCAAGGCCACCCCAAGCATACAACCAGATCCAGCACATCCCCACAGGGAGAGCCACCTGCACCTGATACACCTTTGGTGGAGAGTGAGGATGTTGTGCCCATCCCACTTCCCACTCCGGCCAAGACACTTGTGGGCTATCGTATCCCCAAGAAGTTGAGACCCAGCCCTCAACATTCACCCTCACACACTGTGTCTCCTGGAAGCATCCCTCCACCTCCCCGTGCAACCACTCCACCCGGTCCAAGCAGCCCTAAGGCTCCCACAGCCACTGATGCCTCTACCTCAGCCGGTTCTCTCTCTCCCAGGTCCAGTCCTCCAACTGGCCCCGACAATCAGCCACCTCCCAGTTGAACTTCAAGCCAAAGTTGAAGCCAAGTGCCCCTCCCCACACCATTTATCACACAGCGGTGCCTGGACTGACCATTTGTAGCCCCTGAGCTGTGGTGATTCCCATGGCAGTGGACGGTTTCACCCATTCCCTGTGCAGTTTCCCATGCACACATGTGCGGACCGGAACTATGGACTGGCCAATGGCCTTGCTGTTTGTTACTTTTGATGCCCAGTCCCTGTGCAGTTTCTCATGCACACATGTGCATACTTTTAATTTGTACTGGCCAATGGCCTTGCTGTTTTGTACTTTTGATGCCCATTCCCTGTGCAGTTTCTCATGCACACATGTGCGGACCGGAACTATGGACTGGCCAATGGCCTTGCTGTTTTGTACTTTTGATGCCTATCTGGGTATTATGTAATAAAGACTGTTACTCCTGTTGTCTTCTTTGTCAATGCCCTTGCTAAATAAAAGGTTTTATGTATGGGTATCTGTTCATGTGACACATGCTCTGTATGCAACTTTCACATTGGCAATTAATTGTTTTATTTTTCAGAGGTTTCCAGAGGTAACAGGCACTTTTGTCCTTCTTCAGTCTGAGGCTTGAGGGTGCAATGATGGTTGTTTGTGATGATCTACTCTTCTCCTAATCATTCTGTGCTCAGGTTTGCTAAATTGTACACATGTCATGTTAGGATGCAATACCAGAACAGAGGTGAATGCTATCCACAGGATTACTTGTGGGGTGGCCAGGGTCCGTCATATCTGTAGGCTCTTTCTTGATGTGTGCACAGCAGTGTTGATGTGTAGTCATCTTGTGTGGGCCTGTCTTCATAGTCACATGGGTACATTTGAATTTGTGCACTTGAGTAGTCATACAGTGTGATTGGCCTGTCATTGTCAGTAGTGTTGATGTGTATGTGCCCCTGCACATGCCAACTACACACATGTGTGACCCAGGTAATGTGTGCCTGTTAGATTACATTGTCAGACATGTGCTTCAGATTGTGGGCACATGTAGGAGTTGTAGGTTGAGCACTGTGCAATGTGTCGGTGTGTGCTTGCACTCCTGGGGGACACCTACTTGTTGTCACTGTCAGTTGTGAGTATGCAGAGTGTGTCACTGCCAAGTATGTGTTGTGTTTTGTTGATCAGCCATGGGTCTTGCTAAAAGTTTGTGCTCACTGTGCTGACCTGCTCAGCCACACTGACATTATTTGTGAGTTTTCTCATGCATTGCTGTCACTTGATAAATTTTTGGGTTGAGTATAGAATGCGGTATGAGGAGTCATACCATCCCCTATATGTGCTTCTGATGCCTACACATTGTGAGTCACTCCTCTATGTGTTTGTGGACTGTACACTCCTCACCTGTCCAATACTGATGTACACACCACTTCAATCTCATGTCTTCCACCCCATGCCTTGCCAGTGTGTGGCCCTCCCCACCACTTCATAGTGTGACACTATACTGTGTCAGGATAATCTGTGTACAGGACCAATGTGCCACTCAGGACAGTTTCACAATTAGTTATGTGTTATTTTCTTCTACTTGTTTGCAGTCATGGTTGCTCATGTGCAGTGCATATGTTTGAGCAGTACAGTCCTCTACTCATGTTGTTTGCATCTGGGTTTCCCTGAGTTGTGCAGCTGTGGGTGATGGCTAAGCTGTATGTCTATTTGCTGAGGTACTGCTACCCTTCCTGAGTGTGATGTTATCTGTGTGCTGTGGTGATTTGTGTTGTGGGAGTTCATGGTGGGGCACTAAGATATGTGTGCTACTGGTTTGGTTGGTGTGCACACACTGCTTAGTGTGCATGCAGTGCTGTCAGTGTATGTTGCCTTGTACGTGCCTGGTGTGCATCCCCCTGATGTCCAGCTGTGATTGCTATGTGATGGATTGGTATGTGCATTTGTTGTGTTTTTGTTGTAGATGGATGCAGTGTTTGGCCTGTGTTGGCTCTTTCTGCTGACAGGTGCAATGTGTGTGTGATGTTCTATTTGCATGACATTGTGTGTGAGTAGTTTGTGCATTGTGATACATTCAGATGTGTGTTTCAGGTGTAGTGTGCATTTCTTGTGTGTATGTCACATGCAGCAATGTGGATTCTTGTTCACGAGCTTGTTTGGAGTGCACAATGGTGGTATGTCCTCCTATATGTGACCTGTCTCTTGTCAGGATTGTTCATGTGCATGCTTGTGGTACCCTGTGACAGCATGCTCACTTGATGACTGGTGTGGTGCCTATGTCTGTGTTAGCTGATTTGTCCCATTGATCCCAGTTAGTGGTCATGATTGGCATTTGAAGATGCAATTCTTGTTTGTGTTGGGGTATGGTGTCTGTGCATTTGTCCAGAGTGACAATGTTGTGTATTCCTGTTCTGTCTAGGGTCACATTGCCTATCCACTGTTTGCCTGCACATGGCTGGGCTTGTTGGACTTCTGTGGATGTCGTTTGTGTGATTTGTGTTTGGTTATTGGTTTTGGGTCAGCATTGGTTCAGGCATCCCTGAGTGTGAGGCTGACATTTGTTGATGCACACCAGGGTGTGTGATTGATTGTCTAGAAACTCACAGGACCTTATTTGCACCTTTATGTGTGTTTCTCACAGGTGTTGAGTGTTGCAGGTCTGAGATGGGTAGATGAGGGGTATATGTGAAGGTCCTACTTGGGTTTGACAGTCAGGGAGTGTGACAATGAGGCATGTGTGTTGTGCTGGTGGCATACACATGTCAAGCAAGTTGACACAGATGTGTGGCTGGTCACTGTATGGCTTCTGACACTTCCTATCATTCCTGTGCCTATGCATAGCTTGCATTGCTGTATCCCAGAGATATTGCACAGTTGTTACTTTGGTTTCATTGCTATCACTGTGCCACCCATGTCTGATTTGAGGGCCTAAGGGTAGTGTGATATGTTCCTCCTCTTGCATGTGATGTCCAAATGCTATGTGGCTTGCTCCCTGGTTTTCAAGCACTGTGCACTCCACTGTGGCCTAGCCCATTTATTGTCCTACATTGCTGCTGACCTATTGTATGTGTATGTGGTAGGGTGTCAGTGTGGGATCTTTCAGAGGGACTTGACATGCAGTGTGAACAGTTCAGTGGTTGCTAATATGCAGTGTGAGTCTACATTTCTTAATTATACTCAGTTTGATTCACATGAGTGGAAGGCAGGTGTGAGGAGGAGGGTTGTCCAGCCCCTGACCTTCTGTGCAGGGTGTTCATCTTCACCCCCACCTTCCCAGTCAATCTACCTTGCCATTTGATGTATGAGGTGCGAGGTCGAGCCACACCTGGCTGATGAATTGTGCAGGGGGGGCAGGAGGGGCACACAACATGTGCCGAAATGGGTGTGGGAAGCATACTGTGGGCTGTGGCCAACTGATGCAGCCCACCATGTGGGTCAGCTGAAGGTGGAGCCCTGGGAAGCTGCCCAGACTGCCCATGCCTGGCGCCGGCCCTGCCTACTACATTTTGCACAGGTTTTCCTGCGTCTTCACCGCTGCGGTGACTTGCCCGGGACATTGCAGTGATTTCGCGGTTGATGGGTGACCCGGATGCGGAGGTGTGGATTTTGAGCAGGCAGGACATGTGTGAGTACACTGGGGGATATGTTCCTGTCTCCACCAGAGTGTCTGATGTGGACAGGAACCGTATTTCAGCACAGGAGTTGTGTGTTGTGGTTGTGTGCGGAGATGTGTTTTTACATACCTGCGTTGTTGACCGCGGCAACGTCTTATTTGCTGGTAGTGGATCAGGTACAGCAGCGGAAGGGCTTGAAGAGCTGGATCCATAGCGGTCAGGAACGCGTGGAGGTGACCGGGATTCGAGTTTCAATCTCCGCAGTAGTGCTTCCGCCGTCTACGAGTGGCTGGTTTCTCCGCTGCATTGTGATGGGCTGTTTGAGGCATCGTGATTTGTACGACGGTCGTAATGTCATTCCGCACGGCGGTCTTTCTCTATTGGCTCCTTCCGCCACCATTGCGGAAGGAAATTCCTGGCGGATCCCGAAACTCTGCAGCGGACGGGAAATGGGCTATCTTTGACCATTGTAATACGGCAGACGCGAGGACCGCCGCTGCAGTGCGGAAAATGACGTTTTACGCCACCGCCAGCACCGCGGATGTGGCAAACACCACCATCGTAATCGGCCCCTTAGATTGGAACCTCCTAACATCTGTATTTTGAAGTTATGGAAAAAGAAAAAGAAGCACATGAAATAAACAAACAATGTGCTAAACGGATCACTGATAGAATATCGACTCCTAAAACCTCAACCTCCAAAAATATTGTAGAAAAAATATCGTAAACATAAACATCAACACCCTATACTTAAACAAGACATTACACAAACATCGATACAAATATATCGTCTATAAAAATATCGATGACAAATATATTGACAACATAAATATAGTTAACAAAAATATCGATAACATTAAAAATAAAATAAATACACCAAAAATATCGATTTTAACAAAGTCGACTACACAAATATCAATAAAATACATATAAACAACATCGAAAAGAACATTTAAAATTAAAAAATACTATTTAAAATGATAAAATTAAATTACATAACCAATTACTTAAAATAAACTATAACAAGATATATAAAAAATATTTAATTATTTAAAACAAATACTATTATAATACTAACACAAATAAATAAATAAATTAACTATATAGCATTAAATAAATAACCAACAAACTGAAAATCAACTAAAATTAATATATATCAACTATAAATAATTTAAATTACATTTATTTACAAATATATTTAAATAACAAATAAATAACATAAATACAAACATTAAATAAACATTATATATGTTAAACTAATTAAAAGTTAACTGCTAAAAAATTCAAAAAAGGTATCTCGACCAATAAATTTAAACTAAACAAAAACAAACCAATAGAAAGTGTTAACTAATTAAATAAACACTATAAAAACAAGCAATTAATTAACACAATTTTACTGTATGTCGGCCAAACAAGGAGGAAGAGTGTTACTTTGCGAGAGAGAGGACAGAGAAAAAAGAAGAACTAGATAAACAACTATATCGAATTTTCTACTACACAGGCAAGAACAAAATATAAATACTTCACCTTTTGTAATTTAATTAAAGTAAAATCATTACGTTTTTCTTTAAATATCACAGATTAAACTTCATTACAAATACACCTAGAAAATACAGGAGAAACATTTTAGTGCCCACAATATTTAACTCAACATCATTAAAAATATAACAAACTAAATATAGAACTTAACCTACAAATAAATTACATTGATTTGATTTTTAAAAGGTAATAAAAGTACAAAACATAGCTAACAAATACTTTTCTTTTTACAGCTGCCACAAAATTCAACTAAACATCAACATCATCAAAAACCACTAGATCAACGAAAATTAGTAAGTATATAATTTGTATTTCAAAATGTTTTAAAATAAAAACTAATTAGCACATGCATCAATGTTATTACCGGTCACAAACAAGCCAATTATCAAAATAGCCTCATTTATAACCAATAAAACATCAACTCAAAATGCAATAGCAAAATAGGTACTATCAAACTGCAAATAGTTTCCAATTAATTACTATGAACATCTGCACCCATAGGAATTAATAACAAAATGTTATACTCACTAGTACAGATTGTGTATAAATATCAATTTATTTAGCAATTCCTACATACATTAAAAATTGCAACTCTTAAATAGTAATTCCTTAAACATGCCTATTGAAGATTCACTATTCTTTAGCTTCATATATGTGTTCATAAATTATAAAAATAATCTAATAAACTAAAAATATAACCTTTTCTCTTTGACGTCACAGCTTACACTTCAATACAACTGCACCAAAAAAGGTTACAACAGACAACTTCGAAGGAAACTACAAAATCTACATTAGAGAAAAACATCAAACAAAGTAAGTATATAAAGGAACTAACAAATAGAACAAAATAATAAACAATAAATTAAATAAAATGACAATTTTAACTAATAAATACTTTTCTCTTCTCAGCTTCTGCAAACTGCACCAACAAAAAACATCCACAAAATTAAATTCATCAACTACAACTAGTAAGGGGTCGATTCCGATTCGGGCCGGAAAAAGCACCGACCGACTCGGATCCGGAAAAAATACCGACCGACACGTACCCGTGGCGCCCGACACGCCAAGTACGATGCAAGGCGCGAAAAATCCGACCGACACGTAACGAAACCAAGTCGACCGACCGAGCCGCACGGAAAACAGCAATCCGGCCGGAAAACACGCGAATCCAACCGACCGACACGCACCCGGAACAAATCCGACCGAAACGTACACGCCAACTCCAAACCGCAAAGTACGATGCAAGGCGCGAAACCACGAGCGAGTCGGACGGAGGACAGGCCGTACGACCGACACGCATACAAAACCGAGCCGAAGCAACACAAAACACCGCGACCGACGCGTACGCAGCATAGAAAACTGCACAAACACAGCGTGAACGAAACGGAAAACACCGTACGAGACCAATGCAGGGTCCGACTCGGTCACAAGAACGTTTCCAACATACACAAACAACACAAAGGAAAAATCACCCAAAAAAGGCCAAACAAGCAATTACCAAGCCAATAAATACTGGGGGGTGGGGACAGAGAACAAAGACACACCCACAACTCCACCTATATAAAGGACACAAATCACTACCATGAGCCTTTGCAAATGCCATTCCACTGCCAGCACCCAAGAGAAAGCAACCACACACCAACAGCTCATCCCTCACACAAGCCACACACCAGCAGCACACCAACAAATACCTACCTCACATACACCCAGCAAAACACACACTCACACACCCTCACCTGCACACCAAAACACACATCACTCACCATCACCACCCATCACCATGCCCCCAAGAAGAATCACAAGTTCCTAGATTGTGAATTGGAAGTCCTGGTAGACGAGATCCTCAGGGTAGAGCCACAGCTGTTTGGCACATTGGTCCAACAGACCCCCATGTCGCAGAAAACCAAGATGTGGGAGAGGATCATCAACAGGGTGAACGCCCAATCACCATGTCGGCGCACAAAGACCGACATCCAGAACAGGTGGTATGACGTGCGCAGGAGGGTACGGAAACTGCTGAAGCAAGACTACATCAACAGCCAACACACCGGCAGTGGCCCTCCTGCCAAGCCAATATACCTCAGGCCCTGGGAGGAGAAGGTGCGGGCCATCCTACCGCCAGTGAGCATATATGGACTAGAGGACATCCCAGAGCCTGGTGAGTACACAACAAATGTACACAATATACTGCCACAAAACACACACACATCACTGTCAAGGGGAGAGTCAAACCATGCACTCATAGCAATCACACAGCAACCAGAACAGAATCATCCCAAAATGTGTATGTCAGTCAGAGAAACACAACACATGCCATCAAAAAGTCACATCCAACTGTGCCAACACATGTACAAACACAACCACAACTACAGCTAGGCAGTGGCACAAATAGAACTAACAAACACATCCACACATGTAGCCACCACAACAACACCAACACACAGTGAAGACCACTCAAAGGAAGGAATTCTGTGTATGCTGGCCAAGTCAGTGTAGCCAATAGCATCATGGGAGTCGCAGTCACACATATTGCCCGCCCCAAAACTGTCCCATCAACACCACCATGAACCATGCGCACATCACAGAGAGTGGAGAAGGACTCACAAGATGGCTGACACTGGCTACTGCTGTGGGGAGCACAAGGCCCTGCTGCCAACTGTGCACCAACAAACAGCAGGACACCACTGACTGACATCCTGAGAGACAACTTCCACTCCCTGCAATGCAAGCACGTTCCATGGTGGGATATCTGGCTGGCTGAGTGGGAAGGGGGACTTGCAGCACTGACTATAGTCACCAGCACCTCCCCTCACACCCCCCAACACAAACTCCACAGTACCCACCTGGTAGAATGCAATGCCCTCCATCCTAACACAAGATCCCACAAAGCACCACCCCCTGGGTTATGTTGTGTGAAGCACAGGGACACTCTTGGGACTCTTAGCCAAACAACTGCCAGGACAACACTCCCAGCCATCCTGTCAGCACAGCCAGCCCACCCCACAGGGAAGCAGAGTCAAAAGGAAGGAAGCATGGGCATGCTGGGAAGGGGGTGGAGGCAATAGCATGATGGGAGTCGTACTCACAGACATTGCTCAGCCTCACAACTGGCCCATCAACACCACCCTGAACCATGCTCACATCACAGGGAGTGGAGAAGGACTCACAAGATGGCTGACACTGGCTACTGCTGTGGGGAGCACAAGGCCCTGCTGCCAACTGTGCACCAACAAACAGCAGGACACCACTGACTGACATCCTGAGAGACAACTTACACTCCCTGCAATGCAAGCACGTTCCATGGTGGGATATCTGGCTGGCTGGGTGGGAAGGGGGACTTGCAGCACTGACTATAGTCACCAGCACCTCCCCTCACACCCCCCCAACACAAACTCCACAGTACCCACCTGGTAGAATGCAATGCCCTCCATCCTAACACAAGATCCCACAAAGCACCACCACCCAGGGTTATGTTGTGTGAAGCACATGGACACTCTTGGGACTCTTAGCCAAACAATTGCCAGGACAACACTCCCAGCCATCCTGTCAGCACAGCCAGCCCACCCCACAGGGAAGCAGAGTCAAAAGGAAGGAAGCATGGGCTTGCTGGGAAGGGGGGTGGAGGCAATAGCATGATAGGAGTCGTAGTCACAGACATTGCTCAGCCTCACAACTGGCCCATCAACACCACCCTGAACCATGCTCACATCACAGGGAGTGGAGAAGGACTCACAAGATGGCTGACACAGGCTACTGCTGTGGGGAGCACAAGGCCCTGCTGCCAATTGTGCACCAACAAACAGCAGGACACCACTGACTGACATCCTGAGAGACAACTTCCACTCCCTGCAATGCAAGCACGTTCCATGGTGGGATATCTGGCTGGCTGGGTGGGAAGGGGGACTTGCAGCACTGACTATAGTCACCAGCACCTCCCCTCACACCCTCCCCAACACAAACTCCACAGTACCCACCTGGTAGAATGCAATGCCCTCCATCCTAACACAAGATCCCAAACAGCACCACCACCCTGGGTTATGTTGTGTGAAGCACAGGGACACTCTTGGGACTCTTAGCCAAACAACTGCCAGGACAACACTCCCAGCCATCCTGTCAGCACAGCCAGCCCACCCCACAGGGAAGCAGAGTCAAAAGGAAGGAAGCATGGGCATGCTGGGAAGGGGGGTGGAGGCAATAGCATGATGGGAGTCGAACTCACAGACATTGCTCAGCCTCACAACTGGCCCATCAACACCACCCTGAACCATGCTCACATCACAGGGAGTGGAGAAGGACTCACAAGATGGCTGACACTGGCTACTGCTGTGGGGAGCACAAGGCCCTGCTGCCAACTGTGCACCAACAAACAGCAGGACACCACTGACTGACATCCTGAGAGACAACTTACACTCCCTGCAATGCAAGCACGTTCCATGGTGGGATATCTGGCTGGCTGGGTGGGAAGGGGGACTTGCAGCACTGACTATAGTCACCAGCACCTCCCCTCACACCCCCCAACACAAACTCCACAGTACCCACCTGGTAGAATGCAATGCCCTCCATCCTAACACAAGATCCCACAAAGCACCACCACCCAGGGTTATGTTGTGTGAAGCACATGGACACTCTTGGGACTCTTAGCCAAACAACTGCCAGGACAACACTCCCAGCCATCCTGTCAGCACAGCCAGCCCACCCCACAGGGAAGCAGAGTCAAAAGGAAGGAAGCATGGGCATGCTGGGAAGGGGGTGGAGGCAATAGCATGATGGGAGTCGTAGTCACAGACATTGCTCAGCCTCACAACTGGCCCATCAACACCACTCCTGAACCATGCTCACATCACAGGGAGTGGAGAAGGACTCACAAGATGGCTGACACAGGCTACTGCTGTGGGGAGCACAAGGCCCTGCTTCCAATTGTGCACCAACAAACAGCAGGACACCACTGACTGACATCCTGAGAGACAACTTCCACTCCCTGCAATGCAAGCACGTTCCATGGTGGGATATCTGGCTGGCTGGGTGGGAAGGGGGACTTGCAGCACTGACTATAGTCACCAGCACCTCCCCTCACACCCTCCCCAACACAAACTCCACAGTACCCACCTGGTAGAATGCAATGCCCTCCATCCTAACACAAGATCCCACAAAGCACCACCACCCTGGGTTATGTTGTGTGAAGCACAGGGACACTCTTGGGACTCTTAGCCAAACAACTGCCAGGACAACACTCCCAGCCATCCTGTCAGCACAGCCAGCCCACCCCACAGGGAAGCAGAGTCAAAAGGAAGGAAGCATGGGCATGCTGGGAAGGGGGTGGAGGCAATAGCATGATGGGAGTCGTAGTCACAGACATTGCACAGCCTCACAACTGGCCCATCAACACCACCCTGAACCATGCTCACATCACAGGGAGTGGAGAAGGACTCACAAGATGGCTGACACAGGCTACTGCTGTGGGGAGCACAAGGCCCTGCTGCCAACTGTGCACCAACAAACAGCAGGACACCACTGACTGACATCCTGAGAGACAACTTACACTCCCTGCAATGCAAGCACGTTCCATGGTGGGATATCTGGCTGGCTGGGTGGGAAGGGGGACTTGCAGCACTGACTATAGTCACCAGCACCTCCCCTCACACCCCCCCAACACAAACTCCACAGTACCCACCTGGTAGAATGCAATGCCCTCCATCCTAACACAAGATCCCACAAAGCACCACCACCCTGGGTTATGTTGTGTGAAGCACAGGGACACTCTTGGGACTCTTAGCCAAACAACTGCCAGGACAACACTCCCAGCCATCCTGTCAGCACAGCCAGCCCAACCCACAGGGAAGCAGAGTCAAAAGGAAGGAAGCATGGGCATGCTGGGAAGGGGGAGGAGGCAATAGCATGATGGGAGTCGTACTCACAGCCATACATCCCCCACCACATGGCCCAGCAAGCTCACACTCACGCATGCACATCCCACAGAGAGTGGAAAGGCCCATAAAAGATGTCTGACACTGTTGCTGTGTCGTGGGGAGCACAAGGGCATGCTGGGTACTGCACACCAACCAACAGCAGGACACCACTGTCAGCCATCTTGCCATTGCCCTCACACCCACACCCACTGAACTCCACACAAAAGCAAGTAAGTATGGGAATGCTGGCAAGTGGGGTGGAGGCAATGGCATGATGGGAGTCGTAGTCACAGACATAGCTCACCCCCACAACTGTCCCATCAACACCACCCTGAACCATGCTCACATCACAGGGAGTGGAGAAGGACTCACAAGATGGCTGACACTGGCTACTGCTGTGGGGAGCACAAGGCCCTGCTGCCAACTGTGCACCAACAAACAGCAGGACACCACTGACTGACATCCTGAGAGACAACTTCCACTCCCTGCAATGCAAGCACGTTCCATGGTGGGATATCTGGCTTCCTGAGTGGGAAGGGGGACTTGCAGCACTGACTATAGTCACCAGCACCTCCCCTCACACCCCCAACACAAACTCCACAGTACCCACCTGGTAGAATGCAATGCCCTCCATCCTAACACAAGATCCCACAAAGCACCACCACCCTGGGTTATGTTGTGTGAAGCACAGGGACACTCTTGGGACTCTTAGCCAAACAACTGCCAGGACAACACTCCCAGCCATCCTGTCAGCACAGCCAGCCCACCCCACAGGGAAGCAGAGTCAAAAGGAAGGAAGCATGGGCATGCTGGGAAGGGGGTGGAGGCAATAGCATGATGGGAGTCGTACTCACAGACATTGCTCAGCCTCACAACTGGCCCATCAACACCACTCCTGAACCATGCTCACATCACAGGGAGTGGAGAAGGACTCACAAGATGGCTGACACTGGCTACTGCTGTGGGGAGCACAAGGCCCTGCTGCCAACTGTGCACCAACAAACAGCAGGACACCACTGACTGACATCCTGAGAGACAACTTACACTCCCTGCAATGCAAGCACGTTCCATGGTGGGATATCTGGCTGGCTGGGTGGGAAGGGGGACTTGCAGCACTGACTATAGTCACCAGCACCTCCCCTCACACCCCCCAACACAAACTCCACAGTACCCACCTGGTAGAATGCAATGCCCTCCATCCTAACACAAGATCCCACAAAGCACCACCACCCTGGGTTATGTTGTGTGAAGCACAGGGACACTCTTGGGACTCTTAGCCAAACAACTGCCAGGACAACACTCCCAGCCATCCTGTCAGCACAGCCAGCCCAACCCACAGGGAAGCAGAGTCAAAAGGAAGGAAGCATGGGCATGCTGGGAAGGGGGAGGAGGCAATAGCATGATGGGAGTCGTACTCACAGACATTGCTCAGCCTCACAACTGGCCCATCAACACCACCCTGAACCATGCTCACATCACAGGGAGTGGAGAAGGACTCACAAGATGGCTGACACTGGCTACTGCTGTGGGGAGCACAAGGCCCTGCTGCCAACTGTGCACCAACAAACAGCAGGACACCACTGACTGACATCCTGAGAGACAACTTACACTCCCTGCAATGCAAGCACGTTCCATGGTGGGATATCTGGCTGGCTGGGTGGGAAGGGGGACTTGCAGCACTGACTATAGTCACCAGCACCTCCCCTCACACCCCCCAACACAAACTCCACAGTACCCACCTGGTAGAATGCAATGCCCTCCATCCTAACACAAGATCCCACAAAGCACCACCACCCTGGGTTATGTTGTGTGAAGCACAGGGACACTCTTGGGACTCTTAGCCAAACAACTGCCAGGACAACACTCCCAGCCATCCTGTCAGCACAGCCAGCCCAACCCACAGGGAAGCAGAGTCAAAAGGAAGGAAGCATGGGCATGCTGGGAAGGGGGAGGAGGCAATAGCATGATGGGAGTCGTACTCACAGCCCTACATCCCCCACCACATGGCCCAGCAAGCTCACACTCACGCATGCACATCCCACAGAGAGTGGAAAGGCCCATAAAAGATGTCTGACACTGTTGCTGTGTCGTGGGGAGCACAAGGGCATGCTGGGTACTGCACACCAACCAACAGCAGGACACCACTGTCAGCCATCTTGCCATTGCCCTCACACCCACACCCACTGAACTCCACACAAAAGCAAGTAAGTATGGGAATGCTGGCAAGTGGGGTGGAGGCAATGGCATGATGGGAGTCGTAGTCACAGACATAGCTCACCCCCACAACTGTCCCATCAACACCACCCTGAACCATGCTCACATCACAGGGAGTGGAGAAGGACTCACAAGATGGCTGACACTGGCTACTGCTGTGGGGAGCACAAGGCCCTGCTGCCAACTGTGCACCAACAAACAGCAGGACACCACTGACTGACATCCTGAGAGACAACTTCCACTCCCTGCAATGCAAGCACGTTCCATGGTGGGATATCTGGCTGGCTGAGTGGGAAGGGGGACTTGCAGCACTGACTATAGTCACCAGCACCTCCCCTCACCCCCCCAACACAAACTCCACAGTACCCACCTGGTAGAATGCAATGCCCTCCATCCTAACACAAGATCCCACAAAGCACCACCACCCTGGGTTATGTTGTGTGAAGCACAGGGACACTCTTGGGACTCTTAGCCAAACAACTGCCAGGACAACACTCCCAGCCATCCTGTCAGCACAGCCAGCCCACCCCACAGGGAAGCAGAGTCAAAAGGAAGGAAGCATGGGCATGCTGGGAAGGGGGTGGAGGCAATAGCATGATGGGAGTCGTACTCACAGACATTGCTCAGCCTCACAACTGGCCCATCAACACCACCCTGAACCATGCTCACATCACAGGGAGTGGAGAAGGACTCACAAGATGGCTGACACTGGCTACTGCTGTGGGGAGCAGAAGGCCCTGCTGCCAACTGTGCACCAACAAACAGCAGGACACCACTGACTGACATCCTGAGAGACAACTTACACTCCCTGCAATGCAAGCACGTTCCATGGTGGGATATCTGGCTGGCTGGGTGGGAAGGGGGACTTGCAGCACTGACTATAGTCACCAGCACCTCCCCTCACACCCCCCAACACAAACTCCACAGTACCCACCTGGTAGAATGCAATGCCCTCCATCCTAACACAAGATCCCACAAAGCACCACCACCCTGGGTTATGTTGTGTGAAGCACAGGGACACTCTTGGGACTCTTAGCCAAACAACTGCCAGGACAACACTCCCAGCCATCCTGTCAGCACAGCCAGCCCAACCCACAGGGAAGCAGAGTCAAAGGAAGGAAGCATGGGCATGCTGGGAAGGGGGAGGAGGCAATAGCATGATGGGAGTCGTACTCACAGACATTGCTCAGCCTCACAACTGGCCCATCAACACCACCCTGAACCATGCTCACATCACAGGGAGTGGAGAAGGACTCACAAGATGGCTGACACTGGCTACTGCTGTGGGGAGCACAAGGCCCTGCTGCCAACTGTGCACCAACAAACAGCAGGACACCACTGACTGACATCCTGAGAGACAACTTACACTCCCTGCAATGCAAGCACGTTCCATGGTGGGATATCTGGCTGGCTGGGTGGGAAGGGGGACTTGCAGCACTGACTATAGTCACCAGCACCTCCCCTCACACCCCCCAACACAAACTCCACAGTACCCACCTGGTAGAATGCAATGCCCTCCATCCTAACACAAGATCCCACAAAGCACCACCACCCTGGGTTATGTTGTGTGAAGCACAGGGACACTCTTGGGACTCTTAGCCAAACAACTGCCAGGACAACACTCCCAGCCATCCTGTCAGCACAGCCAGCCCAACCCACAGGGAAGCAGAGTCAAAAGGAAGGAAGCATGGGCATGCTGGGAAGGGTGGAGGAGGCAATAGCATGATGGGAGTCGTACTCACAGACATTGCACAGCCTCACAACTGGCCCATCAACACCACCCTGAACCATGCTCACATCACAGGGAGTGGAGAAGGACTCACAAGATGGCTGACACTGGCTACTGCTGTGGGGAGCACAAGGCCCTGCTGCCAACTGTGCACCAACAAACAGCAGGACACCACTGACTGACATCCTGAGAGACAACTTACACTCCCTGCAACGCAAGCACGTTCCATGGTGGGATAACTGACTGGCTAGCTGGGTGGGAAGGAGGTCTGGCTGTCAACCAAACACAAGCAATGCAGACCATGTTCACACCCCAGAAAATACATAGAAATGCCCAAATAATGCAGGACAATGTGCCACACCAATATCAACCCCTGACTGTGACGACTTAGGACAATGCAATGTACAGGCCCGCACCCAGAGGCACAGTCACAACTGTCATGTGTGTCAACCACTGATGCCTGCAGAAACATGACATACATTGTTTGTGTCTCCCAAAAACAGGTGATGATGGGGACACAGCAGCAGACGCTGAGGAGTCCCAGTCCCAGGCTCAAGAGGATGCCGAGCTCACTGGCGTCGTACAGCCTCTGTCCTCCTCGGACGATGAACAACCTGGCACATCCGGTGCAAGTCAACATGCAGCACCAGCAGGACCACCAGCTGCAGCACCAGCAGGACCCACAGCCAGCCCACCCTACGTGGGAAGCAGAGTCAGGCAAGGAAGGAAGCATGGGCATGCTGGGAAGGGGGTGAGAGGCAATAGCATGATGTGGAGTCAGTAGTCACAGACATTGCTCACCACACCTGTCCGTCCCATCAACACCACCCTGAACCATGCTCACATCACAGGGAGTGGAGAAGGACTCACAAGATGGCTGACACTGGCTACTGCTGGGAGCACAAGGCCCTGCTGCCAACTGTGCACCAACAAACAGCAGGACACCACTGACTGACATCCTGAGAGACAACTTACACTCCCTGCAATGCAAGCACGCTCCATGGTGGGATATCTGGCTGGCTGGGTGGGAAGGGGGACTTGCAGCACTGACTATAGTCACCAGCACCTCCCCTCACACCCCCCCCCCCCCAACACAAACTCCACAGTACCCACCTGGTAGAATGCAATGCCCTCCATCCTAACACAAGATCCCACAAAGCACCACCACCCTGGGTTATGTTGTGTGAAGCACAGGGACACTCTTGGGACTCTTAGCCAAACAACTGCCAGGACAACACTCCCAGCCATCCTGTCAGCACAGCCAGCCCACCCCACAGGGAAGCAGAGTCAAAAGGAAGGAAGCATGGGCATGCTGGGAAGGGGGTGGAGGCAATAGCATGATGGGAGTCGTAGTCACAGACATAGCTCACCCCCACAACTGTCCCATCAACACCACCCTGAACCATGCTCACATCACAGGGAGTGAGAAGGACTCACAAGATGGCTGACACTGGCTACTGCTGTGGGGAGCACAAGGCCCTGCTGCCAACTGTGCACCAACAAACAGCAGGACACCACTGACTGACATCCTGAGAGACAACTTACACTCCCTGCAATGCAAGCACGTTCCATGGTGGGATAACTGACTGGGTGGGTGGGTGGGGGAAGGAGGTCTGGCTGTCAACCAAACACAATCAATGCAGACCATGTTCACACCCCCAGAGAATACATAGAAATGCCCAAATAATGCAGGACAATGTGCCACACCAATATCAACCCCTGACTGTGACGACTTAGGACAATACAATGTACAGGCCCGCACCCCGAGGCACAGTCACAACTGTCAGGTGTGTCAACCACTGATGCCTGCAGAAACATGACATACATTGTTTGTGTCTCCCCAAAACAGGTGATGATAGGGACACAGCAGCAGACGCTGAGGAGTCCCAGTCCCAGGCTCAAGAGGATGCCGAGCTCACTGGCGTCGTACAGCCTCTGTCCTCCTCCTCGGACGATGAAGAACAACCTGGCACATCCGGTGCAAGTCAACATGCTGCACCAGCAGGACCACCAGCTGCAGCACCAGCAGGTCCACCAGCTGCACCCCTGCACCCACCCCTCCAACGACTGTCACCACGAATACCATCCCTGCCGACATGGACAGAATAAGGAACAACACCAGCGCAGTGACCCTGGACCAACCTGGGGCTGTGGACACCACCACCACCACCAACCCCCAAGGTGGACCAGGGTTATCTGTGCGTGCAACTGCACACACTGCACATGTCAGCAGGGGTGGTGGGGAGGGGTGGGAGACAGAGGTCGCTGCTTGCAGACGCTGCTGGTGTGCATGAAGACCCACAACTGGTACGCATAGCTGATGCGTACTCAGTCCAGCACCGGAGAGCTCAGCCAGGTAGTGGGGCCTCAGAGACATCAAACAGCAGCAGGCTGCCCACTCATGCCCGCTTGGACTCCCACATGTCCCACGTGGAGTCACACAGTCACGCGGGACTCCCACATGTCACGTGGACTCCCACATGACCCGCGTGGAGTCCAAGTGGGATGTACTACATGAGATGACGGCGGTGCACAGGGACATTTTACAATGCCTCCGCCAGATGAACAGCAACCAGTCCACACCTCCCTGTGTGCCAACAACATCTGGTACCGAACAAACTGCAACTGCCACAGGGAGGAGGAGGACTCTGGCGTGAGAGTCCCTGCACCGCAGCAGCCTGCACTTGAGGGCCCCCCCCCAAGAA